>APFE030671241.1:4283-24186 GCA_000404065.3 Pinus taeda | reverse complement strand
GACAAAAATATATTTCCAATTAACTATCATGAGCTCAATTTGGAGTTGAGGAAGGCATTCAAAAGTTGACTGCAACAACACTCTGCCTTGAGGCAGCCTCATTTGGCACATTTTGACCAGTCTTGGGAGAGTTTATTTTTGACAAGGAAAATGAACTCCAAATTGAAAAATTATGGTTGATTTGGAAATTAGACTAAAAGACCTTTCCAACGAGCTATCCTGCACCCATTTTTGACACCAGGAAGGCCTCCAAAAGCCTCCTGCAAAATGCATTATGTAGCGCGCTACGCATTGGAGGCGCGCGACCCATACAGCAAGGCGCGCGACGCATTGGGTGCGCGCGGCGCACTAAGCTTCATTAGCCAGTGTAAATTTATACGTGCGCAGTGCATAGGGAGCGCGTGGCGCACACAGTGGGGAGCCCGAAATTGGTTTGAAAACTCATCAATTCACCCAATCTTCACATCAATTTGCCAGGTAGGCTCGCCTCCATTGCTTTTACTTAGTTTTTGATGGTGAATGTGGTGGGTTCATGGCTCATGCCCATTGAAACAAAACTTTGAAAAACCTCCCTTTTGCCAATAAGAAACATTGCTTAGGGTTTTGAAAACAGTGTTGTCACCAAGGTCGACTCTTTTCCTCACATTCCCTTACTCCATTTTTTCCTTGATTTCCCTATTTCCTAAAGTCACCCACTCTTATATTCATTAGTTTCATATCCCATACCCCCAATTCTTATTTTACGAAGTCCCAAACACAAACCCTAGTCCATATACTATACCCTATCCCAATAGTCTCTCATTTCCCTTTGGCACACATTTGGCATTGAAACAAGACACCAGGTTCTCATTTTTCATTCTCAAAAAACCAAACATACACTTGGCATAGACTTTCAACACCATGGAGGCAGAAACCGATACATTATATGACCAAGACAGTGACTTTGCAACTGAAACTACATGCACCAGGAGGGCACTAAAATGTCGAAAAAGGGAGGATAGACTTCGAATTTTGGTAGAGGCTTCATTGGCTGGACATAATACATGATGGAGGGTCTTCGCTCCGAATTTGAGCAAATTCGGAGAAGTTTTTGTCATTTTGAAAAATTTTGTCCTAAAAACAGGTTTTTTGGCTCAACGCGTAGCGCGTCGACGCGCGTGCTTATGATTGGGACACTTGCTGGAGGAAAACTTTATATTTTTGGGTTTGTCATGGTAAGTTATGCATGCTCAGTTATTGCCAAAGCATTTCATCAAGTTCTGGGTGATCAAAAGGCCCAAAAACACCATGAAAATCACCTTTCTGCCACCTTTTGCACCAGCAGGAAGTACTTATGGGAGAATGACATTTTGAGGGGGCAAATGAGCTCCAAATTGAGAAATTCCACTTGGGCTGGATAGCAGACATCCAGGGCTTTCCAACCAGCTATTGTGAGATTGATTTGGATGTTGGTAGTGCCCCAAAAGCAGGCTAAAAGTCGCACAGCACATAGAGCTTAGGCACGCGTCGCATAGAGATTTTTGGTCAAATTTTCATTGTTCAGCTCAAAAATTCACCCAGTTTTGACTATTTTTGCTTCTTGATACTAATATTGACTTTTCATGATGTAATTTAATAACTATGATGTAATTTTGACACATTTTTACTTGTTCTAGAGGATTCATTCACTAAAAGGTGAAAATTAAATGAATGAATCAATTTCCTAGCATATAAGGGTAAGTTGTTTGACTACCTAGATTTCAGTTCCTTGTTTAGAATTAGTTCAAACAGCTCCTAGAATGATGAGCTCGACCCCTAGAGGCAAGGAAAGGGGTTAGGATGGTCTATATGATGTAATTTCTCAATCATTTTCAGAGGTTGGAGAGGTTGGACTCTTGGGAAAAGCCTGACACTCTATTGTACATATTTTATCTGCATTTTTGGCAAAGGAAAGACCAGGGTTTTGCAGCATTGTTTGGGATTCATGTGGCTTTATGTGTTGATGGTGTGCTTCTTTCAGTATTTGTAAGTTTTTTATGTGTATCATTTACCTTCTCTTATCTTCTGCAATTGAAGAAATGAAGTGTTAAGGTAGAATCCATAATTTGTTATGCTCTGCCTTTAAGTTTGTTTGATTTTCCATGTTTTCATTTGTTTATGGAGAATCCTTGAAAGTTTCTTGCTCTCCTTAACTTCTCACCAGTCAAATCTAGCCATTCATTCTATTTAAAAGCATCAAGACAATCGCCTACCTTGCCCAAGTAGACCTCTGCAAAAACTGTGTCTCATCCCCGCACCCAAAATTGCCTTTCCCTTAGATTCAAAAAAATTCCAAAAAATCAATTTCAAACTCCTCGTACTTCATACCTAGCCTAAAATTAATTACCAATTTAGTCATCTTGAGCCTCATTGATTACCTTTTGTCGAGATTGACCTGGAGAGAGCCCTCTCCTGTCCTCGTAGGGCTAGCTACGAGGCTGAGCGTGGTTTGATGTAGCCTTGAGTTTTACCTTATTTCAGCCTAAGGTAGATTTGAGTGCTAACAAGGTCCGAGGCAGCGCCCCGGGGAAAAAACAATTGACCCTATATTAGGTGGGGCGAACCTACCTATGGTTTTTGCACATGGTTTTGGGCACGATGGGTTTCGGTCCATGGTATTGGATGCTTCAGCATGTATATATATATGTATTGTAACATTAAAAGGAACATAATGAAAAATCAAGCTGGTAGTCCTGGTTTTGGGATCTAGGGGGAAATCTCTATGTATATGTGTTTTATGTGTTATGCTCTCGCATTGTTTAATTTATGTTCTTAGAATTCATATGAAGGTAATTTTTGTACGGGGTTAAAGCCTACATATATGAGAACATATTATGTTGATTTAATCTAGTGTGACTTATCCTTTTCTGCATCTTTTCAAAGGAGGAGATCATTTTTCTCTTGATCATGCTTCTTAAGATATAAGTATTGATCCATGTTACCTGCAACCATACGAAATTATAAAATACAAGCATACATACCTTATTTTACCTTTAAGTCATATAGGATTCTTCCAGCAACTTCCTTGATCTCATGTTGACCATGTCAACTTATTTTACTAGCTTCTTTACCAATATGATGTACTTGCACCACTTAGACAACAAGTACAAACCAATTATGTAGAAGCACGAATTGGTCATAACAAAAACTTTATAGTAGAAAAAGCATTTAAAATTTTCATAATCAACAACAGATTATACTCTTAATTACTTCAATCATCTAGAATAGGTTTGATACAAATGCTAAGTCATATCAGAAATTCAATCATGATTATATAACTTGAGAAACCATATGATAAACTATCTATTAGATTTTTTCGGTAAAAACGAAATTTATCAACATGAATTTCTCCTACTGGGGTTTGATGTAAACCCTAGATTTTCCATCTATAAATTCTCAACACACAATTTATAGGTTCACATGAATACACACTAGAGAATTTAATCATTATTAGGATTTAGTTACAAAACCTATATTTCACTCATCGTCCCATAACTTTCAAACTTTGACTAGGGCTTGACTATCGAACCCTAGATTCCATAATATTTATAAAATTTCATCATCACATATTTCTAGGAGATAGCTTTCATGTATAGACACATTATATATTTATACAATACATTGACCAAGACTAAGCTAGGAAAAGAAACACGTTCCTAGGGTTTCATTCCTAGGACTTTTCATGGCACGGATCTTGCTTGTAGACCTAACCAAAACTTAGGGTTTTGATTCATTGTCAAAGAAAATCCTTATTCCATCAAAACTTCAATGGTTTAATCTTCCAACTTGTTGATAATGTTGGACCCGCCAACATGTCAGGGGATCTCCTCGATAAGAAATCCCAATTAGACCTCAGACCGTTTAGTGTAAGAGTCCCAACAGTGGGTCGTACGATAATGCCTTGACCATGATTTCGTGTAGAGGCAAGTAAGATAACTCTGTTGGTAGCAAAGGTGCGACAGTTGCAGTAAGACAAGGAAGGTGCATGAGAAGTTCTAACACACTGAGGGTGAGGTGAGTGCGCCCCTTGGAAACCTGTAACAGTACTCAGCTTGGAAGGGAACACACGAGCGAAGATGCATCACAAGATGGAAATAAAGTTAGAGAGAAATCTAAAGTGATGGTTAAACTAACAGCACATTTCAAAAAGATTCATACATACTTATACAGAATAGTCCATACATGCATGCATAAGCAAACAAATACATATATCACTTATAGTAAGCCAGATAGCATAGAATACAATACAACATATGCATGAAACGTGTTGGCTCTATTATATTAAGAAGTGTAAGTTCCAGTCATACAATACATCCATGTCCAACCACTAGTTCCAATAGTGGAACGTTACAGCCACAACCGCCTACTCCTCCAAAGAGATGTACTAGCTTTGTGCAGTGGAGAAGCCAATGCTCATTACAATATTGTCCAAGCTCTCTCTAAGATGGCCTTATCGGAAGCTTGGCTAACCAAAATCCTTTACAATGAGTTATGGAGTTCTATTTATAGCAAAGGGTGGGGTGACCCTTGACATTCCCCTTTGTGACAATTCATCTACCCTCATGAGTCTTCATCTACTCTATGACTGTTACATCCAGCTATCGACACTTGAACTTCCACTTGACAAGACGTTACATTACAATGCACATGTGTCCATGTGAGACAAAATGGCTTGAGCAATCCCTGCAAGACATCACTAATACTCGATCCATTGTGGTGATACCAACACTTTGACATGCTTGTGATGGTCAAGGTGGTGAGTTGATGCCAAGCTTGCTCGTTCGTGATGGAGTGCATGTGTTCCATGGTGACATCTTGCTGATGTGAACTCTTACCTTTGTTGCATCTGGGTGCATTGATATGGCTTCTCCTTCCAACTCGTCTGATAGCATGTGCATGGTCTTCTGGGTGTGGCTAAACCAGCAACACACTGTTGCATAGTGTCTATGTTGATCTTCAAGTGTGTGCTAGTGGTCATGTGCATCAACTTGTCGAAGGACATGTTCAGATCCAATCATACTTGCTTCTTGTCTTTGCCTCTGTGGGTGTGTTGAATGGGTGGGATTGCATGCATGAATACAATGACATGCATGTTGCTACATTCCCTTGCATGCGATCGACAACATTGCTCACCTTGCCTGCTCCGTGCCAACTGTTGGGATGGATCTATAACTTGTACAGGTGCAGTTTTATCTGTGAGTGCATGTTGCACCCCTTATTTTACATGTTCCTGCTGCAACTCATTCCCTCGTCTGTGCAGCTGTTGTTCTTCCTTGAGTTGCTACTTGAGCACATGCAACTCCTTCTCCATTCCATTCTCTGCCTTCGCGTGATCTTCATGTCGTGTCGTCACCTCATAGCCTGAGTCTCCAAAGTTTCTTTCACCACAAGTAGATCTTCTTCAGCTTGCAACTTTGTTCGCTTTTGTGTTGTCAACAACCTTCCTCTTGCGTTTATTGCAACTGGTATGCTGCCTTCAGCTATTTTTCATGGTGCTACTTGTTGTGATGCTACTATCGTCATGTCTTGATGTCCTTCTCTATGAACAATTTGATGTCTTCGTGGGTAGGAAAGTTCATAGACACTTGATCAACTGCATCCCCAAGTGTGCTTTGAACAACATCTTCGACTCTGCTCTCCTGGAAAACCATTATACTTGTGCTGCTGAGAGACAAATGAACACCTGTGATACCTTGCTATGAAACTAGCTCACAAAAAGATAGAAAAGATAGTTCAATGCCTTATAAATCAGCCTCTTCGAGGGGGAAACCTCCTTTACATTACACAAATGAACAATTCTTGGATCATTCAAATGACAAGACCTCCTTTCTATATATAGGAGTCTAACGGGTCATAATGTAATCAGAGCCGACATAAAAATAATAATGTAAGGGCACAACAATAACAATAGTGTACTTTTATGGGTCACAATAATAACAATATGGGGACTACATGGGAACAACAATATAATAAGGGGGTTGCACTAATAACAATAAGGAGTTACACTAGTAGTATAGGGACCTAACATGCCCCTCTCCTTCAAAACATGTCATGAATGCTTGAGTAGTTTTGGATGCTTCTGTATAAAATTCTTGTCCTCCCATGTGGAATATTCAGCAAGTAAGTTCTTCCACTTGATGAGATACTCTGAAATTGATCGATTTCGTAGTTGTCGGATTCTTCTTTCCATAACTGCTTCAAGTTCCAAGATGATTTTTCCTTCCTCGTCAAGTTCTAACAATATTGTTTGAATTGGGATCTTGTCACTTATAAACTTCTTTAAGCACGAAACATGGAAAACTGGGGGCACTCAGGAAGATGCAGGAAGCTCCAATTTTTACGCCATAATACCAATCTTTTGCAGTGCCTTGTAAGGACCATAGTACTTTAGTGATAATTTATTATCCTTATTAGCTTGCTTGAGGGACATTTGTTTGTATGGTTGTATTCGTAAAAATACCCAATTGCCTACATCAAAACTTTTTTCATTGTGATGTTGATCTTCTTATTGTTTCATTCGATTCTATGCCAAAGTGAGGTTATCCTTTAAGAGTTGGAGAACTTGTTTTTGTTAAGGGTCTACCTTAACACCTTCATGAGATACAATATGACCCAAGTATTCCACCTCTTATACTCCAAAGAAACATTTGGATGTTTTTGCACATAATTGTTTATAATCCAATAGTTTGAGCACTCTATCAACATGTTGAACATGATCCGTCCAAGACTTGATGTAGATTATTATATCATCAAAAAATACTAACACAAGTTTTCTAAGGAAGGTTTTGAAAATGGAATTCATCAAACCTTGGAATTTAGAAGGTGCATTAGTAAGGCCAAAAGGAATGACCAAAAATTTATAATGAACCTTATGAGTTCTAAATGTTATTTTCGGAATGTCTTTAGTCGTCATTCTGATTTGATGATATCCTGCATGAAGGTCCAACTTGCTGAAGTAAATTTCTCCATGCAATTCATCCAATAATTCATCAATGAGAGGAATGGTAAATCTATCTTTAATAGTGAGCTTGTTGAGATCTCTATAATCTATATACATGCACCATGATCCATCCTTCTTGTGCACCAATACTACTGGAGCAGAGAAAGAACTTTAACTAGGTTGAATTATACTAGCCTCTAAAAATTCTGCAACCATACGTTCAATTTCACTATTTTGTGCAAAGGGATATATGTAATGCTTTATGTTTGGAGGAACATTTCCTGGAAAATGAATAGCATGATCATTATCACAAAAAGGTGGGAGGCCTTTAGGAGTCTCAAATACCTTAGAATGATTGTCCAATAATTTTTGGAGATCTATAGAAATAGATGATTTCAACGTGGGAACCTCTAGTGAATATAATTGTGCAATTGCACCACGTTGTTCTTCCTTTAGAAGCTTTTTCATGTGGTTAGAGATTATTATCTTTCCCGGTTTCCCTACGATACCCCTTAATTCAACTTCCTTTCATTCTATAAAAATAAAAAATAAAAAATTCAAGAAGAGTTCTTGAAAATTAAAAGTTATCGTACCCAAAGATTGTAGCCATTGGACTCCTAATATAACATCAGCACCACCCATTGGAATGGAAAGCATTGGGCTATTCAAAACATATTCTCCCATGGATAGCTTGATATTATGGCACTTTCCAAAGAAATTTATGGTTCTTCCATTTGCAACCATCACTTGATACTCTGGTGCTAGATATAGGAAGCAATTCAATTCCTTCGCTATCTTACAATGAATAAAATTATGGGTACTACCCGAATCAATCAACACTATTACCTTTTTCTTCTTGATATGTCCTTCTATCTTGATAGTTTTAGGAGTGGTAATTCATGACAATGCATTACAATATATGGTCGGATTAATTTCTTGATGCTTGATGTGATCTTTCACTTCTTGACCCTTTTTCTTCTTGATATGTCCTATCTTGAGAGTTTGAGGAGTGGTAATTCTTTCCAATGCTTCACAAGATATGATCGGATTCATTACTTCTTTCTTTGGGGTTGTTTCCTAGTGTATAACCTCTTCTTTTGATGTTTCTTGATCCTTTCTTCCTCCTCTTCACAATCTATGTAAAATAATTTCTTCTCAGCACACTTATGACCTTTAGTGTATTTTCTATCACAAATGTAACAGAGCCCATTTTCTCTTTTTTCTTCCAATTATTGTGGTGTAAACCTTGTAGGTTGTGGAAGGATAGGAGAAAAAACACTTCCATATTTATAGTTGTGAGTGGTAGGATTCGTTGTTTCCATAATTCCGCTTTCAATTTTTCTTACCAACCTCAATGCCTTCTCCAATGAATCAGGTTCCCAAAGACAAACCTCATGTTGAATTTTATCCTTTAAATTCCCTATGAAGACATCAATCCTTTGCTTCTTTGGAATATAATTTACCCTTATATTCAATTTTTTTAAGTCCTCAATGTGCTCTTCCATTGAACCCTTTTGTTTGAGATTTATCAATTGGCTAAAGAAGGTGTTGCTCCTTGTATCCTCACAATGTGCTATCATTTCCTCCATGAAAATTGACCAAGTGACAAGTCATTTATGAGAACAAAGCCCTTTATACCATAAATATTGATTCGATTCTAAATATGAAGATGCAATACGTACCTTTTGTAACAGTTGTACATGTAGATCAAAATATTGTTCTATCTGTAGTATCCAAATTACTGGATCCTTGCCATCAAACTTCCTCATATCGTCTTTTCTTGATTTTAGGAGCTCGATATTGAAATGACTGTAACTTTGTAGTTTCGTATCTCCAAGGTCTGAAATTGCGACCTACAGTATCTCCCTACATCCTCTTTCTAGTGCCACCATTCTGATCGAAATTGAATTCTCCAAGAAAGAGTTATGCCCAATCTCCCAAGATGACCTTCTTATATACTTTTTCAGTAGAGCGAACTTGTACGAAGTTCCACGTGTTACTGTTTTGATCTTCAGACCTTAAAACAATACATAGAAATGTATTGTCTATCCGCTTTCTATAGCTTCTTATGAAATTTCAATCAGATGTTCAAAGAGAACGTTATGATGATTTTCCCCAGGTCACCTATTTGGAATGTAATTCAGGATCCTACAAAAACCCTATATGTCTTGGATTGTATCTCTGACAATATAGCGAAACAAGATCTGAAATTTAGGCCCGAGCTTTACCATGATTTCAACTCAAATGGGTTTTAATGTAAAAGTCTGAACCTTCGTAGAAAACAAATTATAGCGAAAATTCCATGATGACCTGTTTGAGATGGAATTCAAGAGGTTGCAAAAACCCTAACTTCCTCAGATCATATCTCGGAAAATATAGAGAGAAAAGATCATAAATTTGGACCCAAGGTTTAGAACGATTTCGGCTCAAATGGATTTTTTTTTTTAGCTTCTGAAACATCGAAGAAAAAAAATTATATCGAAAATTCGACAATGACCTATTTGGAGTAGCGAAACCCTAGAATCCAAGCTTTGATACCAAATATTATGAAACCAGCTCACAAAAAGATAGAAAAGATAGTTCAACGCCTTATAAATCAGCCTCTTCGAGGGGGAAACCTCCTTTAAATTACACAAATGAACAATTCTTGTATGATACAAATGACAAGGCCTCCTTTATATATATAGGAGTCTAAGGGGTCATAATGTAATTTGAGCCGACATAAAAATAATAATGTAAGGGCACAACAATAACAATAATGGGCTTCTATGGGGCAATATGGGGACTACAAGGGCACAACAATATAATAAGGGGGTGACACTAATAACAATAAGGGGTGACACTAGTAGTGTAGGGACCGAACATACCTGGAGACATGGAAACACTCATGGCAAGCAATCTGTCAGTCAAAAATCAAAATGAACTTGAGAACTGACTTGCAACATACCTGTGTGACTGATCTTAAAGGTTCCGCACTTTCCGTCGAGAGGTCAGGAAACTGACTACCAAGATTGCACAAGGCACAGTCCAGGCTGTCAGGAGGCTGACTGAC
Organism: Pinus taeda; assembly: GCA_000404065.3. Classification (NCBI taxonomy): domain Eukaryota; kingdom Viridiplantae; phylum Streptophyta; class Pinopsida; order Pinales; family Pinaceae; genus Pinus; species Pinus taeda. The sequence continues at coordinate 14,176 of APFE030671241.1, read as the reverse complement.
TACCGAAACTATGCAATGCATAGTCCATCCAGGTTGCTAATTGTTGGAATTACGCAATGCGCAATCTCAGCTAGCAATGGTTGTAGGCTCAGTGACCACATTGCGCAATTTTATGGGCCAACAGTCATTGTGCCTCAGAATTTCACAATGCAATACTGGAGGAAAGTTACTGGGAAGAAATGTGCATTTCCTAAGAGGAAGATAAAGCCTTCCCTTTCAAGATTGTGCAATGTTGTCTTGGTGAGGCAGAGTACGAGTCAAGGCTACCCAGACCTGCCGACGGGCAACTGAAAGTGAATGTGAATATGAATGCATGGCAATACTGAGTGTAGGCATAATTGAATGATCGTGCATGCAGACGGTGAATAACAGATTCAAAAAATGGAACAACATGCATGTGGGTGAGGCAAGTCACCAAATCGGCAACCGTTCATGAAAAAAAAATTCATGCATCTAACATCAGTGAGATGTTAATGAAAATCAAAACAGTGCTAGTACAAGCTAGTATGTGTCAAAACGACAGCAAGTGCCACTAAAATCAAGTAGACAACATTCATACTAAGTGAAACACAAAAAGCACCAGAAATGCAACACAAGGCATGGAAGGCGGGCTTACCCCAAAATAGCTAAGTTGAATGTGCCAACGCCTCCTAGATGCGATGTGGAATGTCAAAGCCACAAGGTTGATGCTCATGAGCTCTGCAGCGTTTGGTTCATGAGTTTTGATAAAATCAAAGATGTGACGTGCGTGCCACAAATCTAGGAAGAGCAACACTTTGTGGGAAGTTTCTAAAATGATCCTTGCATGCAACATCTAGCTGCTAAAAGTAGATCCTTGAATCAATGGATGTCTTTGCATGTTGCCTTGGGAGAATCATCCCATGCATGCAAATCAGTTTTTCTCGGTCCCGAAAGGAACTGGTCAACTCAACTGCACATGCAAGAGGCTACTCGACTGTTGGGAGAAAATGCGTATTTCTGGAAGGGAGATGGATTGGCTTCCTAGGAGATTTGCGCAATTTCTGGAGAGAGCAGTTGATTGTTGCCTGTGACTGTGCAATTCCAAGACTGAGCAGCCCTGTTGGGAGGAATTGTGCAATTTTCTAGATGAAGCCTAACTGGCAAAATTGCGCAATTCTGGAGCCCATCAGGCTGCCAAACTAAATCGTGCAATTTCTCAAGGGAAGGTTGGTTTCCCTCCAAAATTTCACAATTTCTTGAGGGGGCTACTCAGCCTGCAGCTGGACCAAGTCCGAACAAACAACCTGTGAGGGGATGGATCAAGCTCTAATAGACAAGCTACCTTTCTGCAAGAAAAACACTGAAGCTTATGTACTTGATGAAGCAAGACATGCTGTTGTGAAAGGTTGGTAGGAAGGATCCAAAACGAAGCTAAGGAAAAATTTTGGAGGGTGGCTGTAGCCGCTACAACACAACCTTAATAAGTAATAGCTTCCATGATCATATCAAAAACTCATATATGAAATTATCAATAATTCAACCAATATAGGAATTTCTTCATTGATAACCCTAATTAGGTTTAGGGTTTCACACATCATCAATTTATGTCAATCAGTGTAGAAATTTTTATCATTAATATTCTTAAGAATTTTTAGGGATTGACATCCTATCAATATGTCCTTAGGTTAGGGTTTCCAGAGAACCTTTCAAAGTTATTTTCATTCAAACAATTTAGAGATGAATAGGGTTGTAGATTCATCGAATGATGAATTACCTCAACCAAGAATCTTTTATGATTCAAGAGATCTAAACATGATGAATGTTAGTAGTGTAGATAGGATTTGAGAAAGAGAATAACAAAAATTTTACAATAGACATACCTGTGACTTTTGACAAACTTTTGTGATGCCTTCCTTCATACTCCTTGATCTTTTAGCAAGTCCTTAATAGTGGCCTACAATATATGTTTTCAAGAAAAATTGTGGTACCAAGAATATGCCTTCATTTTTCAAGTTAGATTTCTTCTAGAATATATAGGATCAATTTAATTTATTTCATCTCTAAAATTTCTAAGAATCATATGGAATATCTAAAGGTTCTAAATTAAACTAGCTAATCTTAGAGATTCATACATACCTTCGACTTGTTTACTTTGATACTTACTTGGTTACTTTAGATCTTTAAAGGATCATTTCATCTAACTATGATTACATTGAATTAGTGAGATCTTACTTACAATGGTAGGTTAGGTAGAGACTGTAGCATCACCATAGGCTAAGACTGGAGCATTATCAAAATTGTGGTATATTAGAGAAGGAGAGTTCTAATATTGTTGTCGTGTTATGACTTAATTTAAGGTGATTTCTTTGAAGTGGCATCTTTCTCATTTCTGAATTTTGCAGTGGCATTCTTTTTATTGAAACCACATCCTCATGATTGCCTTGAGACGGGACTACCATTGTGTTTCTTTAATGTAGATCTTGATGTCCTTCAACTTGCTTTTATGCCCTACTAGAAACTTGATCCTTGAATGTCTCTTTTTCGCCCTTCCTTCAACTGTAATGATAGCTCTGATTCCATGTTGAAGAATCTAGGGCATGGAGTAGTTAATGAGATTCTTCTTTGCATGATAACTATTTGTGAGGAATTTTATCTTTAGATTATTAACACAATCTTTTCTTGATATCATTAGTGTGTGTATTTCTTATTTCATCAAATAGCTATCAGAATGAAGAGACAAGAACTCAAGAAATTGGCATTCTGCCAGGGCCAAAACCTCTCCCTCTTGGAGAGGAAAACCCGCACAAAATTCTTCTTATAGAGATTCTTATTGACGAACACCAAGACCACTACCTTGACTTACTATGTCACTCCAAGACCAAGACACCAATCCTCTGCTTTGTCAATGTAGAGATCATCACTGTTGTTATATTTTTGTTCCTCCAATGTGGTCTTCATAATGTCAACTAGTTCACTGTTGTTGCTCCATTACCGAGATTCTCCTTATCTTCTTCAGAATCATGAAAATCATAATTGTAACTGCGACAGAGATTTATTATAATTGTGTTCAATGTGATTGCATTCAGTATATTACATAGCTACACCGAGACTTGTGACTGAGATGTCCTGTGACTGCGTTCAATACAGGATTGTGTTTTGTATGCCAAGGATATATCTCACATGACTGTGTTTGTATTCAGAAGATTGTGTTTTATATGTCATACAGTTACCCAAGACTATATTATGAGATCCTTCTTCGTCATAGGTGGGCCGAGAGATGGTAATTAGATTGCTACCATCAAGACAGAGTATCCATTGAAACAGAGCATCTATCGAGCTAGTGATACCATTGAGACAGGAGTGTCGAGGTATTTTTTGCATGGAGATCATATAAGGATGCTGAGACAGAGTGTCCTCCTCTGTCACTGAAACAGAGTACCCTCCGAAATCATATACCGAAATTTTGTCACTGTTTTGTATCATTGAGATCATTAGGGGAATTTTGAGGTCTAAAATGGGCCTAAGAAAAATGTACAACCAAAATAAACTTTACAAAAACCAATAGGATTCAAGATGATGATGTCAACCATGGGGGATGATTCACCATTTTTTGAGTAAAAAACTAAAAATAATAAAAAATATTAAAACTAATAAAACTAATTTTTCAACTCGTATTTTCAACTTATCTCCCTAAGGTTTTACTAAACTTTCGTGTGGGAGTACTCTATGGATGCAAAATTTAATTCCTAATCCAAGGAGTACCCATGTTACATACTTTCGATGGACCCTCCTACACGAAAAAATGAGAAATACATGAAAAAATGTTATTGCAATCATGTTTTTCATGTATCAGGGTCCATCAAAAGTATGAAACATGGGTACTCCTTGGATAAAGAATCAAATTTTGCATCCAACTAGTGTTTCCGCTCGAAATTTGAGTAAACCCATAGGGAGATAAGTTGAAAATACGAGTTGAAAAAAATAGTTTTTTCTTTTTTCCCTCTAAAATTTGATGATGCAATCTAATCTTATTTTATTATTTCCACTATTATTTTATAATTTCCTTAGGAGGCCCATTTTAGACCTCAAAATTCCCCTAATTCATATGTCGAGTATGTCATTGTTTTGTATCACCGAGATACTATCTTGAAGTTTCAGAGTGATCCAAGGTTCTATGTCTTCGTTGATCACTCTTAGCTACATATATATATAGTTATTTGACCATGTATGCAAGCCAACATGAGCCAATGAACTTTGCGTCCTTTTGTTGAGCTAACATGTCATCTATATATACTTTGAAGCCAACTTGATTGTCTTTCTCATAGTTTTCACTAGCAAACTTCTTCTTTGGAGGATGGTGCTTGTCTTGGAGGGTTGCTTGACACTAGATTGACCCATGTACATTACATAAATGCTCAAGAAGATATATTTAACATGATTTTGACTCTTTTACTTTCCTAGACCTATGGAATGAGCAAGAAACTCATTCATATCATTTACAAAGATAATATTTCTTTTTCTTGACAAGTACAAAGATCAAAATTACATTTTACAAATACCGCACCTAGTTACACTTTTCTTCAACATAGAGGGCCTATTTTTGGGAAGGAGTTTAAAAATAAATTATTGGCGAAGATTTTACCACCTCCTAATCTTTCTCAAAGTTTGCATAATAAAGTCTTGAAGTGATCATCTTTCCAAGAACACTTCCACCAACAACAAGAATAATTCAACCACTCTTGCAGCTTCTAACAAGGCTACGCCACCCAATACTTCAACACATCATGTTGAGAATGAAAGTAATGGTTACAATATTATGGAGGATATGAAAAGATCTCATGCTAACATCTCAATATTTGAGCTTGTTAAGATAACAGGACAACGTGAACTAGTAATCCAAGAATTTTCATCGTGGCCTTTGTTAGGTAATGAAGTTTTTGCTTCTCAATTTTTGTCTGGTAAGTCTCGTGACATTCTCGAATCTGTAATTAATGTTGTTAATTTAAGTGCTAACACACTCTGCCCCCCATTCCTTTTAACGTTTGAAATCTTTAATTATAATTTCCATAATTGTCTCGTTGATTTCAATGCATATGTAAACATTATGTCTTTATCTGTTGCCAAGAAGATTAATGCTAAATGGGTGAATATCGATGCCCAAATCATTTATCTAGACAAATCAATGGTCCAGGAAATTGGCGAACTCCATAATGTTATCATTTATTTTTCATCAAACCATAGATTTCACCAGTGCATTAATATTGTAGTTGTGGTCATTCCAGAACCTTATGGTTTGCTTCTGAGTAGAGATTGGTCCAGCAAACTACAAGGGTATTTCTCAATAAACTAGGCACATTTATGGCTTCCTTACAAGGGTAGGAACAATCATATTCGAGTAAAAAAGTGAGTCGTACATGAAGTACGTTGTGACATCACTTGAGGGACATAACGATCCAATTGTCTTTATAGATATCATCTTTGGAAATTGTTTACTAGAGGTTGATCGTGGGTGTTACCAAGCACAACAATCACACGTTCCATTAGATACACACTTGGAGCTCCTTCCGTGCATTCCAACTAGTGCAAATAAATTTTGTAATATAGATGTACATAATAGTAGTATAGGAACTAGCTTAGTAGTTGCTAATATTTGGCCCTTTTATTTTGATGATTCTAAGATGCAGGATGGTTCCAGAGCTGGTTGTATTCTTACTGACCCTTTGAATAAAAGGCATATCTTTCCATGTCACTTGGAGTTTGAGTGCACAAATAACATTGTTGAATATGAAGCACTCATTTTGGGGTTAAGAAAATCCATAGACCTCAAGATAGAGGTACTTAAGGTAATTGGTGATTCAAAGATCATTTTTATTAGGCACGGAATACCATTCATTGTGTTTCACCTAGTTTGAAAAACTACCAACAAGAGGTATGGCGACTTACTTCATTTTTCAACTTATTTAATATTATTTTTCTTCCTAGGATACTTAATGTTTTCGCAGAGATATTAGTCAATGAAAATGCAAGGATGTCACCATTAAATGATAGTTTTTCTATTTAAATTATTTATAAGCCATTTGTGCCCGACAATGTAACTATTTTTTGTGTATTTAATGATGACCAATAGATACTGCACTTCATGGCCAATGTGGATGTGTTTAAATATGTGGCTATTGAATAATATGAGCACGATAAAACTTTGCAAGATGCAATTCAAGCATCTAAGGGGAACACTGTCGAAAGGTGTGGTATCTCTTGAGAAACTTGATGGCCTACAAAACTGTTTCAAAGGACTAGTGAACACAAAGACTTAGAGCTCAACATTGTCACGTGAACAAGTCAATCTAGGAACCAAATAAGATCTGAAGTATGTCAATCTTGGTACGTGTTTTTCTCCTCAAGAACAGAAATATTTTATTCGTCTCTTCAAATAGTACCGAGATGTATTTGTGTGGACGTACAATGAACTAAAAACTTATGAAACATGCATCATTCAATATGTTATTCCTATCAAAAAAGGGGTTGGTACTTTTCAACATAAAATAAGGAAAGTTTATCCTACACTTGAACCCATGTTCCAAAAGGAGTTAAGGAAATTGTTGGATGCTTGGATCATTTTTAAAATTCAACATTCTACATGGGTTTCCAACCTGGTTCCATCAGAAAGAAGTCTAGTGAGATACGCTTATGTGTCAAGTTTTGAAACCTCAATCGGGCTTCAGATAAAGACAATTACCCCATGCCATCTATGGAGCAGATACTTCATATGGTATCTGGGTCAGAAATATTCTCGTTACTAGATGGATTCTTAGGATATAATTATCAGGTGCTAGTAGCCAAACTATATCGTTTAAATACCATGTTCAAGACGAAGTGGGGAACTTTTTCTTTTAAGCGCATGCCATTTAGGCTTATTAATGTTGGCACAACATTTCAATGGGCCATGGACATTGCATTTCGTGGATTGATTAGTCAAAGTGTAATTGTCTACTTGGATGATGTAACATTTTTTTCTAGGAGGAGATTAGATCATATTCATCATTTTAAACAGATTTTCGAGTGATGTCACAAGTATGGGATTTCATTGAATCTAAAAAAGAGAATCTTTTGTGTGTCCAAAGGTAACCTCTTAGGACATATCATTGCGAAAAGTGGAATCAAATTTTATCCAAAAAGGATCAAAGCTATTGCTCAAATCCATTTTCTTGTTAACAAGGAGGCAATGCAATCTTTATTGGGGAAGATCAATATCCAATGTAAATTCATCTTCGACTATGCCCAGATTGTAAAACCATTACATGATATGATAAAGAAATATGCTACATATAAATGGGATAAAAGGAAAAAATATGCCTTTGCCCAGATGAAGCAAGCCATAATTGATGCTCCAACCTTAAATAGTCCTAATTTTCGCAAATATTTCATGTTATTTGCTTCCAACGCATCTATCCTGGTCATATTAACATAGAAAGACAATTAAGGGAATGAATAACCTATTCCTTTCATGATTGTTGGATTATAGGGGTCAAAACTGAATTATCTCGCCATTGATAAGTAGGCATATGCAGTCTACAAGGCGGTCAAACACTTTAGGCCCTACCTCCTGAAAACTCATACAATTATTTATGTGCCTCATCCAGCTATTAGGACACTTTTTGTATGAAAATAACTGGGTGAAAGGAGAGAGAATTGGATGGCATTCTTACAAGAATATGATCTTGACTTCAAATGATTTCACACCATCAAAGGCCATGGTCTTTGTCAACTTGCAGCCGAAACAAAGAATTCACTAGAAGAAGACCCTTCGGGGTGGGAAAAGGAAATAGAGATGTATAATGTTGAGTAAGTTCCTCCCACAAGTACAACCACGTCTTGGTATTAATACATATGGAAGTACTTAGAGAAAAACACCTTGTCTTCTCATTTATCAAATAAACAAAAGAGGGTAATCCTCCTTAAAGAATATCCTATCAACTTGTGCATGGTGTGATTTTGTGAAAGCACCATAATGGTGTCTTGCTTAGATGCCTAGAGCCTCTAGATTCAGAAAGGGTGTTGAAGGACCTACATGGTGGGCTAGCAGGTGGACACTTGGTGGGTGATACCACTATGCATAAGGTGATGAGGGTTGGTTACTATTGGCCCACATTATTTAAGGATGTCCATGCCTATGCCCAAAAGTGCCCATTATGTTAAAGGTGTGTTGGCCATGATCAGAAGTTAGCTGCCCCATTTCTACCCATAGCAATTGAGGAACCTTTCCAACAATGGGGATTAGATGTTATTGACAAAATATTTTCTCATTCATCAGAGCAACATCAATACATTTTAATTGCAAAAGATTATTTTACTTGGTGGATAGAACTAGTTCCATTAAGACAAGTCAATAATCAAGAAATCATCCAATTTCTCAATTAGAATATTATAACCACATTCGGCATTTCTAAATCACGTGTCTTTGATAATGCGACTCAATTTTCTTCGTTAAATATTTATGAGTTTGCATTAGAAAATGGTATTGTTTTAGAGCATGCATCAAACTATTACCCACAAGGAAATAGTTTGGCTAAGTCCACAAACAAAAGTTCGAACTGTATTATCAATAAAATTGGCTTCTTTGAACAAAATAACTAGCATAGCACTTTTCTGAATGCACCATGGGATGATCGTGTCACTACCAAACCCTCTCTAGAAACCTCTCCATACTTCCTTATATACGGAAAAGAGGTTATCCTTTCGCTAAACATTTACCTTCATGCCTTATAGCTTTCTCAAGAATCTCAAGGCAAACCATGTCTCCTTGTTCAAATTCAGATAGATACTCTTCTTAAGCTTGAGAAAGAGAGGATCAAAGAAAAATAAAATTTCGTCGTACACCAGAACTGAATCAAGCGTTATTTTGATAGAAGTTTGCAGGGAACAAAAACTTTAGTGTGGGTGAACTAGTATTGAAGTGGGACAAAGTGTAAGGTTGAGTTCCATACTATATAGAGATATATAAATTTTATTTTATTTTTTATAAAAATAAATCACAACAAATACAACTAGAAGAGAAACACACTGAAATTTCAAATTTATTCAGCATTGTCTAACACATTCCTGACATTCATTTCAGGAAACATATCATAAAATTTACATACTTTTAACTAAGATCAAATAGTAATGAAATACATGTGTACCATTCACCAGAAGGCGAGACTCTGTTTGCTCTGTTGTTACTGGTATTCCCTTGTTGCCGGTCACCTCCGCGAGTGAATGATGACGTACTTGATTTGAATGCGAAGACCCACCGGTTAACCTCCCAACCTACTCCTTGGGTACTCTTCTTCCCCTCGGACCCCCGAGCTGCAATGGGGTTGTACAATGGAGGAAAGCACTAGCTGGTAGAGGAGAGCACACCTTGGCTCAAGAGTCCCCTCTCTAAAATCCTCTACCTCACCAAACTCATTATAGCTTCGTAATCACTGCTCTCACATCATCTCATCCATCCAACAATAGGGTTCTCAAAAGTCCCCTCTCCCATGGCTTGCCCCTTCTTTTATAAGAGTCCTCATAGATGACACTTGGCATGTCATGCATAATTTTATATATATATATTTTTTAATTTATTTAATAGCTTGATTATTCACCTACCCCTGTGTCACTCTCTCATCAAGGGTCACCCAAAATTATTTACTTAACTTTTTATTTAAAACTAATATTTTCCTCACCTCACAAGGTTCTTATTTCTTCTCCTAGTTGTCTCTTTATGCCCCCCTTTTATTCCTTAAATTGTGTTTATTACTTGAAATCAATTAATGAGTCAAGATTTTATCCCCAATCTACTCCCTAATTTAACTCAGGTTATCTCTTAGATGGATATTCTTATGTTGGTTGTTGCCACATGGAGCTTCTCTACATTTCTCTAAATTTAATTTATTATTCTTATTTTA
>APFE030671239.1:0-34830 GCA_000404065.3 Pinus taeda | reverse complement strand
TAGCATTTAAATTTTGAAAAAGTGTCAAGTTATAAACATTAGAAAGAGGGTTTGAGGGGAAATTAATTTAAATCAAGTCTATAAAGCCCCCTCTCCCTCCATTTGATCATCATTTGCCTCAAAGCAATAGTGAAAAGCGATTTGGAAAGAAATTGGGTGAAATTGCAGACAGAGCCCGCGTGCGACCCATCGAGACCTGTGCACGACGTATTGGGCAGGTGCGACGCGTCAAGGGGGTCATAGCAGTTAGAAAAAAGCACTGGCGCGACGTGTTGGGCACGCGTGACCCGTCCAAACCTGCACGCGACCCGTTGGGAATTCACCTACAGCAAATTGCCTACACACTTCAAAACGACCCCAAATCTCCTCAAGTTTGCAGGTAGGCCTCTAATCATCAATGTTTTTTGCTTGCTAAAGCAAAATGATCATGGAAAATGTGTATAAATGCCATCAAGTTGAAATGGGAAATTCATGTGTATTTAGCTTAAAAATGTCAAAGTGTAAGTAAAGCCAGGGTTTTGTTTTGCTATTTTCAAGGTCATCCTTTTCACTCCCATTTTTTCCCACATCTCATTACCGCTTCCCTTGTCAGTTTAACCTAATCTCCCTAACAAAAATATCCAAAGCCCTAAAACCCTACCCTTATCCCTAAAATTCAATAACATAACCCTATGTTATGATTCCTTCCCTAAATTCCCTTTTTCATATATTTTCCCTCAGCTCCCTAAAAAGGTCCCTTCCCTAACATCTCCCTTGTGTTATTTGTCCCCTTGAAGCAGCATTTCAACAGTTAAAACAGCAAGTCATTTGAGCAGAAGCAGCAGTACATTTCAGCCACTTTGCTCTTGAAACCATGTCAGAAACCGAAACCGAACTATGAGCAAAGTGATGACCGTGTGTCAACACCAGAGGTTGAGGTACAAAGGAGGAGGGGTGGTAAGGGTGGTCACCATGTGAGAGAGGAGCCCACCTCTTTGACCTATTTGCAGGCTTGTCCACTTGCAGTCACATGTTTCCGCTATCAATCATGTTATGAATTTTGCAAGAGGATTTCTCAAATTCAGCATCACAGGGAATTGGTCCGCTTGTTTGTTTTGCATTTGCATGATGGGCATGTAAATCTTGCAGGAGTGGATTTTACATTGACACCTGAGATGGTTGCTGAAGCAACAGGGATACCTAATGTTGGAGAAGAGTGGAACAAGCACAAACTATTGGACAAATTTCAGTATGAGTCCTACATTAAACCTGAATATATGAGGCACATGACTAGTGTATTTCCTTTCAGATTTTTGAGGGATGAGTATGTTCCCTTGATGAGGCTCATCATGCGCTATTTCACCTGTGAGGGTAGATTTTCACGTTTGTTTTCACACCATATTCGCTTGTTGATGCATTTCACACGGGTACGGATGATGAACATACCATTTTTTATATGCCGGAATATTGAGAAGATGGTGTCATTGGTGCAGAGAAAGAGTCCAGCACAGCAACATAGGAGCATTTACCATTATGCTTTGATCAAGATTGTGGTCATGCATCAGTTGGCCCAGCAGGGTATTCCATGGGAGGATTTCATCTCCCGACATTTCTTCACAGCACCACCACCACCCCCGGAGGTTGTTCATGAGGAGGGAGGACCTTCACAGTAGCATGATATCCCCGAGGTTAGACATGTAAACTCTAGTCTGTTGGTCACATATCAGAGAGGCCACAGGGCCTTATTTGCATCAGCTCGGCGAGTATTTTCTCCACATCAAGTGGAAGGGGTCTTGCCTTCTTCATCAGCACCGCGAGTATTTTCTCCACATCAAGTGGAAGGGGTCTCACCTTCTTCATCAGCACCGCGAGTGTTATCTCCACATCAGGTGGAAGGGGCCTCGTTTCCGACAGCAGCACAGGTATCGAAGAGGGGTAAGCAGCCCATGATTGAGGAAGGATTGTCAGGTGATCCAGATATTGACATCATTGATCTTGACACCTGTTCTCCTAGCTCGGAGCTTAGGGAGAACATCCGAGAGCAAAGGACTGAGAATGAGTCGCTGCACAAGAAATTGCAGATGGAAAAACGGGTAATTAACTATTTAGAGCATCGCAATAAACAGTTGGAGGATGAGCACGAGCTTTATGAGCAGTGGAGTATTCGTGAAGACCGGGAATTAGCCCGTAGGAGACCTGGTGATTTGACACCCATAGATCAAGAGTCCATGCTTCTCCGGGTCAATGCTCATTTGGAGAGGTTGCTGGCCAAGGCCAACAGAGATAAGGACCTGCTCCGGAATATGAAGAACCACTATTGGGCCCGAATGCACCTATGCAAGGCGAGAATGAAGGTGCTCCAAGGACGGTTGGCCAAGGCACTAAAACGAAGAAAAAGGCCCGATCCCCTCCACATCTTGGCTGAGGCTTCCTTGAAGGAGCATGGTGCTAAATGACTCAACCCCAGCACAAATTTTTAAAAAAATTGAGCATTTTTAGTCACTTGTGAATTTTTGGTCAAAAAATAGGTTTTCTCCACCAACGAGTCGCGCACCGTGCGCGACCCTTTCCATGGGAAGGTCCATTTCAGGAAAAGTTTGCATTTTTGGATTTATCAGGACAAAATACACTTTCTCAGCAAGTACCAAGAAATTTCACCAAGTTTTGAGCCTCCAGAAGGTCAAAAAACAACCGAAAAATGACTTTCTGCCACCTTTTTGACACACAGGAAGCAATCTTGGGAGATTTCCATTTGGAAGGGGCAAATGGACACCAAATTCAGAAATTCCACTTGGGTTGGAAAGTAGACATCCAGACCTTTCCGACAAGCCCACTTTTGCTTCATTTTGACACCTGGAAGTGCCTCAAAGACTACTCTAAAGGCGCACGACCCGTTCAGAATCAGGGCGTGACCCGTTGGGCAATTTTCACAGAAATGCACCTACAGCTCAACAAAACGCAGTTTTGACTAGGTTTAAATTTTTGGAGTGGATTTTGATCCTCCTTGATGTAAATGATGTAATTTTATGATATTTTGACAATCATTTATCTCTTCTAGAAGATTCATTCATAAGATAGGAAAAAATTTAATGAATGAATTGGTTTCCTAGCTTATAGAGGCAAGTTGTTTTGACTGCCTAGTTTTCAGTGCTCAGTTCGGAATCGGTTGAAACAACTCCTAGTATAGTGAGCTCAATCCCTAGAGGCAAGGAAAGATTATAGCGTTCCTATATTATGTACTTTCTTGGTCATTTTCATGGTTGGACTCTTGAGGGAGAAAGCTTCTATTGTATTACTGATTGTATCACTGCATTTTGGCAAAGGAAGAAAGACCAGGGTTTTGAAGTCCTTTTTGGGATTCTTGTGGTTACATGTATTGATGGTGTGTTTCTCTTTGTACTTGTAAGTTTTTTATGTGAATCATCTTCTTACTTTTTCTTCTGCAAATTAGGCAAATGAAGTGTTAAGGTTGAATGAATGGTTGCTATGCTCTGCCTTTAAGTTTGCTTAATATCAATGTTTTCAGCTGTTTAAGGAGAATTCAAGGTGATTGCTTTCTCTCCTTAGCTCCTCACCAGTCATTCTCATCCATCCAAATCTTTCCAAGGCATCAATACAGTCTCCTACCTCGCCCCAAAGAACCCCCTACGAAAACTGTGTCCAATCCCCACACCCAAAATTGCCTTTCCCCAATTTTCCACAAAAACCCTAAAAATCCCAAATCAAACCTTTTTATCAGTTTACTAGCCTAAAATCAGTGTTCTTTATTGGTTTTCTCATCCCGTTGAATACCTTTTTCCGAGATAGACCGGAGAGAGCCCTCTCCTGCCCCGTAGGGCTAGCTACGAGGCTAAGTGGTTTGATGTTGCCTTGGAGTTTACCTTTTTCAGCCTGAGGTAAAATTTCAAGTGCTAACAGAATCCACACCCAAGTATTATGACTAAAACAGGAAATAACAAAATCTGAAAATAGTATGTAATGATTCATTCAAATATTCAAATAAATGACACATGTTACAAAAATGAAGGAGGTTATTATAATTTAGCTTGTGTTTCACAAAACCCGCATTCACGTTTTCAAAATTCATCTCCATTTGGTCAAAAAATGATTTTGAAAATGATGTCAAAAACAGTGAAAGAACGCAGCAAATTCTTTTGACTGTGTGAAAGGGCAACGAACGCATTGTGTTTCTCCAAATGCGCAGGTATGCCATGGTTATCATACTTCTAGCCATTCCCTAGATTTCTGAAAGTTTTGATCAGGTAGAAGACATCCTCTACAACATTAGGAACCTATTTAAAGACCCATGCTCAAGCTACAAACATTTTTCCTTGAAAGTTACCCCTCACAACAGAAGCATGGTGCCAAAGGGCAACAAATTTTCACTTGCATATCTTTGACTAGATGTTGGGGTCTCCAACCGAGGAAAAAAATTAGTTAATATTGTTGAAAACCTAACTGAATGAACTGGCCCCACTACTTTGTACCAATCATGAGAAGACAAGACTCATTATGACCTCACTCATGATCGTGTATGAGACATCGACCCTAGGCTTACTTGACTCAATCTTTAAAGAATCCATAACTATTTTTACATCATCTTTCAGACACTCTAACATATTTACATTAATAATGAAATCTTACATTCTTTACAAAGACCAATAGCTTGATCTCTAAGAGACCATAGCAAAACCTTTACACATTTACCAAAATAAATTGAAAAGACAAAACTTGTTTTTGACTACTATAATATAGGACACTAACATCATTGATAATGAACTATATGTTGAATCTTGACTTGGTTGAATGATGATCATTATAGTCATATTATAAATGGTTTGATGCATTGAGTTATGTTAATGAGGGAAATTGCTTTGCTCATTATGTTAATAGTTGATTTGGCTTCTTGATGAGTATGTTATTGAATTGATAGGAAAAATGTTGATGTGGATTATGCTACAGTAACAAAAGTGGGACAATGATCCTTTATGAACTTAATATGTTGTTGCTTGCTAGGGACTTTATGTTCTTGATAACTAACAAAAATGTTACATATTGAATAGTTTGATGAGTATCGGCTTGAAATCTGATAAGATTTATGACAAATACAAATGAATGATATCTTGTTAAGTAGTCAAGGATTGATAAGGATATGATCTAATTGAAGGATATGGCTTGGAAAATGATCTTACTTATTGGTTGTGTTTCATCCTTATGATTTTAATGAATTTGATGCTTGACAATGATACTCCATTTGACTTTGATATTGGCATGGTGCAAAGTGTTGTACATTGACTCAACAATTTTCTTATGGATTAGAATTGAGAAGGGATTGTGACAATTTTCTTATGATAGTATATATGGCTTGGCATTTGATAGTTATGGTTCTACATAGCTCTTATCAAGAGTTGACATGGTATGATTTGATGTTTTGTTATAAATTGGTTAACTTGACATCTCACAAGGTTGTAGCTTGGTACTTGGGTGTGAGCTCTACTTAATTGAATATTTTGACATTGATATTGGAAAAACCTTTTATGGCTTTGATATTGGTTTAATATGACATTATTTTGGCTTAACCTTGCATAGCGTTGATTTGTTTGAGTATTGATATGTTGGTTTAGTCAGTGCTATAATTATAGAGGAATATTGATATTTAGTGATCTAGTGATTGACATATTTGTTTTCAGTTTTGCTACTCACTGATTCAGGGCTTGGTATTGCCATTATTAGTATATTGGCTTAATCTAGTTGCAATGGTTTAATGGGAATTTAGTGATTCGTTTTCTTTATTAATTTGGTTGGTATTCAATATTCAGTGATTGGCACAATGGTATTCAATATTGGTATTGGTCTTCAATGATTCAGTATTTGGTATCTTGGTGCATGGTTGGTGTCGGTAGTGGCCTGCATATTATTTATGGTTGATTGAAAGGTGGATATAGTATTAAAATTTTGAAATGTGCTCCACAAAGTGTTGAGGGTTGTCGCCTTTAGTAAACTCGATTAGGGGGTAGTCACTCCCTTCCAGTAGGATTTGGAGGACGAGAGGAGGTTGTAGCCTCGTACAGGAAGGAGCCTATGTGTTGACAAGAGTCTATGCCAGTACGAAATTGTAAGAATATTTTCTTTATAATAAAAGAAGAAGACAGATCAACATCACCGGTGGTTTTCTCCTACATTGGATGTCTACCTTAAATCTCGATGTCAATATGTGATTGATGTGATGATGTGTTTTATGATTTACATGCTCTTACATTTGATATTGCATATGGTTTTTGAATAAGCTATAATCCATACAATTATGAACTTCTATCAAAAAGAGAGAGAGAGAGAGAACCCCACACCTCTCTCAGTATTTTTAATAAATAATGTGTGTGATTAGAGGAATTCCTCTTTTGTGTCTACGACATCAAGTGCCTCGCATGATCAATTGTGATTCTGAATTAATAATTAAATGATTATGTAGTATAAGTAAACACAAACAATAGAAAACACATATACACACCATCAATCACCATAACAATCCCAAAATCTGTTTAAAAATCTTTTACATCACTGAATATATGAAAATATTATGTGTAAAGTTATACTTTACCAAATAAATTAGCTCTAAATACTTTTATTATTAATTAAAAAACTTATTTTATTTTAATATAATATTATTTAATGTAAATTAAACATTTCTTGATTTCCATTTTACTAAATTATTAATCCTTTCAATTTTATATATATATATAATATATAATATATATATATATTATATATTATATATATTATATATATATATACTATATATTTTATAATTTCTTTAAAATAATTATATCTAAGACCAATACATCCCTTCCCCCAAGTGTTATATAAAAATTGAATTCACATGAAATGTGTAAAGTCAACTTTACCATTAAGACCAATAGATGCCCACAAGTTCATCTTTGGTTTTCCTTAATGGTTCACATAGAGGGAATCTAAGACAAGCAAATTCAATTGAATGTATGCTTCCCAAAAAGAGGGCCATTAGACATTTGCAAGTTCATTTTTTAGGCGTTTTTGGTTATAGAAGAGGGATCCTAAGCATATACGATAACAAAGCCGGAGGCATTATGTTTATTTTGGTAATATTTTTATAATATTAAAATTTTCAAAACTCATTTTAATATGTAATCCTATCCTAGCAGAGCAAGTTCTAAACAGGGATGTTTTCATTGAGGCCAAAATCCTCCCAGGCTTAGGCTCTGATCACTGGCCGATATGTTTAGAAATTGACATCAAAAAAATCAAAAGCAAGAAACCTTTCCGATTTGAGTCTTTCTGGCTCAGAAATCCGGACTTCCTTTCTAAAATTGAAGAATGGTGGACCCAGAGCCAAGTCAGAGGTCACTGCAAAATGCACTCTTTCCAATTAAGGCTTAAGGAAATAAAAAACAGAATTAGAAAATGGAATAAGGAGGTCTTTGGGAATATCTTTGAGGACAAACAAAATCTTGAAAAGGCAATGGAAGAAGTGCAGCAGAAAATTATCTTGGAGGGAAGAGATGAAGAAAGGAGCAAGGAGGAGGACAGAATAATAAGCCAGCTGGAGGAAAGAAGAAAACAGGAGGAGATCCTATGGAAACAGAAGTCAAGAATAAATTGGCTTAGGGAAGGTGAGAGAAACACTAAATTTTTTCATCAAGCAATGATTCAGCACAGGCAGCACAACCGGATTTTCTCAATTAAAAATGAAGCAGGAGAGAGAGTAATAGAACAGGATGGGATAGAGAAAGTATTGTTTGATCACCATAAAGGGATCCTCACCGAATCCCAGGATGAAAGAGGGGAAGCAATAAAAAAAATATGTAAGGAAATCCCAAAAATGATCATAGATGGCCAAAACAGAGGCCTTATGCGTGCAGCAACACTAGCAGAGGTTGAAGAGGTGATTATGAACATGAAAAGAGGAAAAGCACCGGGGCCGGATGGCTTTACAATTGAATTTTATCAAGCTGGATGGATTTTTCTGGGGCAAGACATCCTGGAAGTTGTCGAAGAATCTCGGTTAAAGAACAGAATGTGGTCAGGTATCAACTCTACTTTCTTAACTTTGATTCCTAAATCTAATAATACTGAGGAGGCTCAAGGTTTTCGACCTATAGCCCTGTGTAACGTTATTTATAAAGTAATTGCTTCCCTGGTAGCTAAGAGATTAAAACCGCTCTTACCGAGCATCATCTCCCCTGAACAAACGGGGTTTCTGGAAGGAAGGCAAATCTTAGATGGTTTAGTGGTGGCCCAAGAGGTAATTCACTCCCTCAATCACAATAAGCGGAAAGGAATGATGATCAAGTTAGATCTCTCAAAGGCGTATGATCGCCTGAACTAGAGATATCTCAGTGCAGTACTGGAAGCATATGGTTTTGAAAAGCGCTGGACTGAATGGATCTTAAGCATGGTATCCACCCCAATTTTCTCAATCTTGGTTAATGGTTCACCAACAAAGACCTTCAACGCATCAAGGGGGATAAGGCAAGGTGACCCTTTATCACCCTTCCTCTTTGTTCTGGCAGCGGATGGTCTCGGGAGAATTATAAAAAGAGAAGCTCGAAGAAATAAGATCAGAGGTCTAAAGCTATGGGGCAATAATCTAACAATCACTCATCAACAATTTGTTGATGATATTATGCTCTTTGGAGAAGTCAGTCTCAGGGAAGTCAGGATAATCAAGGAAGTCTTGGATGTCTTCACGGTCGCCTCTGGCATGGAGATTAATAAGGAGAAATCGTGCACCTTCATCTTTAACACCCCGGAGGCAATCAAGGTCCACCTTACCAGAACCTTGGGTTTCAAGCAAGGGGAATTACCTACGAAATATTTAGGCAATCAACTGGACATACATCCAACCCGCATGAAGAACTGGCAAGAAGTTATCGATAAAATAAAAAAGCGATTATCAAACTGGTCATTCAGATCACTGAACATTGCCAGCCGCTTAGTCCTTTTAAAGTCTGTTCTCCAATCAATTCTAGTCTATACCCTGTCTATAAGAGCAGCCTCGAAAGGCGTCTGTGCAAAACTAAGGGATATTTTCGGTAAGTTTGTCTGGGGAGGTCCAACTCAACAGAGGAAATGGGCCCTCGTTTCGTGGGCAAATCTGATTCAAAGAAAGGAAGAGGGAGGTCTGCGAGTGAGAGATCCTGAAATTCTAAATAAAGTCTTAGGGGCAAAACTGTGGTGGAGATGGCTGCAAGGCAGGACAGATGTATGGAAGAAAATCTGGGAATACAAATATAATATGCCAGACCAAATAGAGAGGAAATTGAGAATGGAGAATACCCCAAATGGCTCCTCAATTTGGAATTTAGCGAGCCAGAATAGAGACCTGATCAATCAATATGCGTTCTGGGAGATCCGAGGGGGAGAGAAAGCAAAATTCTGGGAAGATGGATGGCAGCAAAAAGGAAAGATGAAAGAAATACAAACTCTTCAAGATCTACAACAGCGAGCCCAAAGGATAGGGATGGACAATGTAAAGGATTATTGGGTGGAAGAAGAAAACAGGGGAACGTGGAGAAAATGGAAAAAACCAGGAGAATGGACGGAAAATATAAATCTGGAGACAGAGGAAATTTTCCTCAAAGAAATGGATCTCAGAAAGATAAGAAATAGGAATGGGGAATATATCCTAAGATGGGGCAAAACAATGAAAGGGATTTTCACAGTAAAGGAAGCCTACTTCCTGATAACAAGACAAAATCAGGATGAAGAAGACCAAGACTGGAAAAGGATCTGGGGAGGAAAGTGGTGGCCAAAAGTCGCAATCTTTGCCTGGCTGGTTAGTAAAGGGAAGATTTTGACCTGGGATAAAATTATCAAAAGGGGTTTCCAAGGCCCTTCAAGAAGCAGCCTCTGCAACAAGGAATCTGAAAATCAAGAACACCTCCTAAACAAGTGCTCTTATGCGGAAGACATATGGGAACAGATCAGACTCCTATTTGGCAGAACTATGAGAGACCCGACTAATATACGAAAGACCATTGATCAATGGGGACAAGGACAATTCCACAGCAAAGTGGTCAGGAGAATATGCAGTCTAGCGGTTGGCTTTGTGATATGGTTTATATGGAAGGAACGCAACAAAAGAATTTTCAGGGGGCAAAACATCAGACCAGAAAAGGCTTGGGAAGAGATAAATCAAGCAATAAAGGAAACAATGCTTTCAGAACATTGGGATGAGGAGGATTGGAAGATGGACCAAAATGAAGGAAGAATAGCCTCTATGCTGAATTTAGAATTTAGTATGCTATACCCGAGAAAAGAAAGGAAAAGCACCCCCCAATTTCAAAGTCCCAATCAATTTAGCTTCCCTGAGATCCATGCTATAAAGCTGAACTTCGATGGAGCCTCGAAAGGCAATCCAGGCCCGGCTGGACTTGGAGGTGTTTTCCGGGATGGAAAAGGAAAAACCAGATGGGTGTTTGCTGAATGGATGGGAGCGATGATGAAAAATGAAGCTGAACTTTGGGCTGTTCATGAGGGCCTGAGAATAGCTGTTCGAAATAGATACTTGAACCTAGAAATTGAAGGAGATTCGCAAATCACGATCGAGATGTTGCGGAAACTCAAGGACGGGCAGAAATGGGAGAAAGTAGCCAAAAGCTGGCGGACAGCAGCCATCATAAAAGACATTGGGGAATTGTTGGACAAGATTGAGTACAAGACTATCAACCACGTTCGACGAAATGGAAACAAGGCTGCAGACTTCCTAGCAAATTGGGGGAGCAAAGAAGCAGATAGTAAATTGGACAGAAGTTGGACATCCCTAGAGAATGATCATAACTGGGACGGTCTTAAAACAATCTTAAACTAGGATCATGATGAGGCTACATTGGACACTACAAGAGGAAATTGACCGCCTGATCGGGCTGGATGAGCTGGCAAGGAGAGCAATAATGAATTGGTGGCGTATGAATCAGGTCGCAGGAGAAGGTGATCAAGGTATAATTGCCATAGGCAAGTGGAACGGCCAGCAGGAAAATGGTGCAGGTGGTCTTAGCACGGGAAGGGACGGAAGGACGGCGTGTGGAACAGCTAACAAGGATTCTGGCCTTGGGCGTATCTACCATCATAACCTTAGTAATAATAACGCGGAGCAGACGAGTTTTAAGTTTGAATGTTGTCGATGGGATCAAAGCCGAGCGGAGAGCAATAAATCTGAAGTCAGGAGCCCAGAGAGTCATTGCAGCCTGGACAATTTCGTAAGGGAAGTGGGAGGAGACAGGCGCAGAGGGAGAAGGAATATGGAGGCGGAAGGTAGCGGGAGTGGGAGAAGATGGTTGTGCAGCAGGGGTCCTGAAGACCAGAGCAAGATTGCAGCAGACAGGAAAGGCAAGCGTAAGGTGGAGGACGAAGGAAAGCCGAAAATTCAAGTTTTTGAGATATCAGAGGAGGAAAGCGAAGAGCAGGAAGGAGACGTATGGAAAGACAGGTGGAAAAATCTACCAGACGAGGCTGACGATGACGCGGCAGACGATCCAGTTCTGTACGCAGGAAGGGGCAGGGGAGGATCCTGCGGCAAGGGCAGAGGAGGAAGGGGACGCAGGGGCCGAGGCAGTCGGCGGAGGAAGGACCTGGCGGAGAGGAGAGGATGGAGAGGGCGTCGATGCAGCCCAAGCATGGAGGAAGAAGCAGAGCCTGTCGCGGGAGAGGAGAGGCGACGAACGCGTCAAACTATTGGAAATAGAGTTAGAATAGCTGAGCAGGAGTATAGGGAGAAATCTAACCCAAAGATCAGGAGAATTATGGAACATTGGGAAGAAGAAGCCATCCAGGCTCAATCTGAAGAAGAGATGGAAGATTGGATTGCTCTCATGCCTGACCCTGGTCATACCAGAGGCAGAATGACCCTTTACAAGCAGTCTCTTCACTTGTACTGGGTCATGAAGAGGCTAATGGCAAAAGCTTTGGAACAGGTGGCCATGGAGATGGCTGAGATGGTTCAGAGTATCCCAAATGTGAAAAAAGAATTGAAGAACATAGTCATAACCCTGCTTATGCAAGATAAAATATTGGAGGACCTGCATCAACAGCTGGAGGCAAGTGGAATGCTGGTGAAGAAGGAAAAATCTCAGCAAGCTGAGCCTGAAAAGAAATGATCAAAGGCATGTTATGTCTTGTCTGGGAATCTGTTTTGTTTTTTCTATCCTGTAGGCAAGAAAATTTTGATTTTTTTAGGAAGTAGTATATAGACAGAAATAGGAATATAGATAAAGGACTTGAAGCTAGGATTGAATAGATGGAAACTTTCTATTTTTGTTTTGTTGTGGAAAACTTTGGGTGGTCAAAATACCCGGTTTCCCTTCGGGGCGGGGTGAGGCCACCCTGATGCTTGTAAATATTCTCTTATGTTAATAGAAAAGGACCTACCCAGCTTACAAAAAAAAAAAATTTATTAAATCAAAATAATGTAAATAAAATATTGAATTAAGTTATTATTGATATAGATTCATGTTAGCTCTTACTTTATTATACGTGTGGCACATATGATATTATTATATTAGGTACTCAGTTTTTTCTTTGACAAAAAAATTATACTGTTTATTTATAGTTTTATATTAGGAAATTCATTTGTTATTTATTATTATTTAATTTTTATTTGTAAATGTGATTGATTAAGTCTTATTATCGGATTGTTTAGTGGACTTCCTTTATGTTAATTTAATAATTTTTCATTTTTTTTATTTCTTTTTATTTAAACTTCTTTATTTTTATTATTTTTTTTTTCCTCATTATTTCCTTTTTCAAACTTGTATTTTTTCTCTATATTTTCAATTTAAAGTGAATTATTATTTATATTCAACTATTTTAATTAAATCTATTTTATTATTATTATTATTTTATTATATATATATATTTATTATATATTAACCAATAGTAATAAACATATTATTAAAGTGCTTATAATCAATAATGTATTTAATAGATAATAATTAAAATATATCATTGCTATTTAACATTGAGTATAATAATTTTTTTACAATTAAAACACCTCATAAAAAACATTATAGAATTTTTAGGAGGAAAATAATGAAAAGTCCTCCCCAAAAATCTTTTTTCTTAATTTTTGTTGTTGACATTCAACCATACAATATTTTATTAGTTCTTTTGTTTCATGTTTATTGTTTTTTAGTTTAATTAAACTATATTTAAAATAAGTGGCATGTACTAGCTACTATGTAGCCCTTGTTAAACATTGAGAAAGATCAATTTTTTTTTAGAAATTTGATTTTTTGAGAGCTTGATCGATCACAAGTTAACATAAATAGTTAACCCCATGGTAAGCAAAACAAAAAATTTACTCATATCCTTCATTTTAAGCAAAACAGTAATAAAATTGTTTTAATCAAAAAAATTGTTTTTTATTTGCTTTATACAATATAAATATAATATTTCTCTCTATAAAAAATACAGATATTTACATTGATATTTTTTATTAATATTTTTTTAATATTAAATATCAACTCATTAAAATTAATAAAATTAGGAAAAGAGAAATGCTAACGCGCACGCAGCAGCCCAGCGCGAGCCTGCGCTGACCTAGCCGTCGTTGCCCCTGCAGATCCTTCTCTTGGCAGCCTCTTGATGTTGAGGCCAACCAGACCATGTAGCCCACTGAGGAGGGAGATCCTCTCTTCCACGCAACTAGGGAATGAAGAAAACATAGAAGCCTTCGCATCTCTTATCGCAGAGAATGGAGCTCCAAGGAACAAGCCATCAGTAAATAAATTTGTAAAGAAACTTGAAAGTATCCCAAAGATTTCTCTCCCTCCAGCACTTCCAAGAAGAGCAGCCATCTCTCTGGAAAAACACGGACTTGTTGGACAGTTCACAGGGCTATGGCCTTCACCCAAATCAGTGCAAAAATGGGTGGAAATAAACTGGAATGCAACCACACAGTGGAATATAGCAATACGATTTTGTGGAAGGGGATACTACACCTTTCTCTTTGAAACAAAGGAGGACAGAGATCTGATATTTAGAAACATACCTTACTTCATGGACTCCAGAGGTTTATACCTGAACAGGTGGACGCCAGACTGATCTGGAGATGGATGTCCCAAATGTAGTTCCTGTGTGGGTCAGGCTCCCGCATCTTCCTCTTCACTACTAGGGAGATGAATCTGTAAAGGCAATAGAAAATGCAATGGGCAAATATATTGACAGATGTGAGCCAAAAGACAACATGCACGCGTGCGCAAGAATATGTGTGGAAATAGATCTTGGAAAAGGCCTTCCAAAGGCAATAAAGATCAAGGTCGACCAATGAACACACATTCAACAGCTGGACTACAAGAAAATACCATTTAAATGAAAGGTATGTCATGAGTATGGTCATTTTGCAAATAAGTGTCTTAAAAAAATAGAGCATGAAAATATAGAAGAGCAAAAACCTACATGGGAACAAGTGAAAAGGAAAAAACCTACCAATAAGCAAACCGCATCAAATATCTATCAGTCCCAAGAAGAAAATGAAACAACCTCTCAGCCTCCAACAAAGGTTACTCCTCCTAATCACACAAATTTGAATCCTTTTGAGCCATTAGGAGACTCCTTTGATCCACCCTCTCCCAGATCCCTACCTTCAAACCCCGTATCTTTAGCTCTCTTATCCTCCCCCAACCATATATCATCTCCACCTCCTCCCTCAGTGGACCGCATTCTAACTAGAAATAAAGCCAAAGAAATCCCCCAAGCCTCGTATCAACAAAAAAAATTAGGAAGGAAATTTAATAAAGAAATCAGAGATGAGGTAGCAACTAAAGAAATGGCCCTAGGAATGAAACAGCCAATGGATTCATGCCTTGGGAAACAAACAGGAAGTCATGAAAAAACTCAGCAAAGAGGAAAGGGAAGACCACACCAACACAACAGTAAATAATGATAGTGGTCACTTGGAATTATTGCAGCCTTGGCACCTCCTTTAAAGTCAATGCAACTCAAGACATTTTAGCCAAGGAACAACCAGACATATATATGATCCAAGAGACCAAACTAAACAAGCAAGAAAATAAAAAATAAAATGATTCAAAAACTAAAAAATTATGAAGGAGTAGCGTTAGAAGCCATAAGAGCATCAAGAGAAATCATCACCATTTGGGATAAAAGAAAATGGGAATTAATGACCCAAAAAATCAACAGACACTTGATTCGAATAGAGTTGAGGAATCTCAATACAAAAGAATAGTATAGCATTATAAATGTGTACTCCCCAAATCACTATAGAGAAAAAGAACAATGTTGGAAATCAGTTAAAGAAGAAATAACAAAGAGACAGGGTGGCAACTTCCTGGGAGGAGACTTAAATCTGATAAGGAATACAGAAGAAAAATTTGACGGAATCTTCCACAACAATCCCTCAAGAGAATCTCTTGAAGGAATAATAGATGAACACAAATTAATAGACATTCTGCCAAGCAATGGAGAATACACTTGGAACAACAAAAGAATAGGAAAAAGCAACATAAAAGAAAAGTTGGAAAAAATTCTTATTCATGAAAGCATAGTAATTGCTTATACTCTTGTGAAAAGTAAAATTGTTCACAACTCAGCTTTAGATCACAAGCCGGTAGTGCTAACCTTAGGAAAGCTGGAAAATCAAGGACCCCTTCCCTTCAAATATAATTCAATTTGGGACAACAAGGAAGATTTTGGCAAACAAATAAAGGACAACTGGAAAAAAAGTGTCACATGATCTCCCCAGTATGTTTGGGAAACTAATCTAAAGAACCTAAGGATGCACTTAAAAAATTAGGCAAGAGAAAATGATCTCCGGGACAAAGCTAAGAAAATCAAATTGCAAAAAAAAATGGATAATCTTTGCAAGGAAAAAGAGAACAAGGAAGAAAGTAAGTAAGATCATATACAAGAAAAGTAAATATATCTAGAAATATATAAGCAAAATAGGCAAGAAGAAGAGGAAAGCAGACTGAAATCAAGATGCCTCTAACTAAAATCCGGTGACAAAAATACAGATTTCTTTCATAATACAATGAAAATAAGGAGGTCAAAAAATCAAATTGAACAGATTCAAGTAAGTGGTCAAGAAATAAAAAGAGTTGAAGCAATAAAATATGTAGCCCATCAACACTTTAAAGAACTCTCAACAAGTGACCAGCAGGCAACTAATGAAGAAATTTTGTAGCATATAAAAAAATAAGTGACCAGCAAAACAGGGAATTAGACAAAGGAATTACTGAGGAAGAAGTCAGAGAAGCTGTGTGGAATCTGCACCCTGATAAGGCACCAGGTCCATATGGGTTTACAATGGCCTTTTACAAACACCATTGGGAAATTATCAAAAAAGATCTATTGAGAATGCTCAAAAATGCTTTCCAAAAAAAAAATATTGGAGAAAATACAAAATCCTCCTTCCTAGCCCTCATTCCCAAAGAACCTAATCCTACAACTTTTAATGGATATAGGCCAATCTCCCTTTGCAACTCGTCTTATAAGATACTCACCAAAATTTCTAGCAAACAAAATGAAGAAATTACTTCTAGAAATAATTTCAGAAAACCAAGGAGGATTTGTCCCCAAGAGGCAAATCATAGACAATGTGATAATTATTCAAGAGTCTATTCATAGCAGTATCCAAAGAAATGAGAGAGGAATGATTGTTAAGTTAGATATGGCTAACGCTTTTGATAGAGTTAACTATAACTTTTTTGCAACAGCTCTAAAAAAGTTTGGATTTTCAATAAATTTCATAGAGATTATCCATGCATGTAAATCAAATCCATGGATAGCTCCATTAATCAATGGATGGCCCAATAAATTTTCTCAAAGCACACGAGGAGGCAAGGTTGTCTGCTTTCTCCATTCTTGTACGTCATCATAGTTGAATCGATGAGTGCTATGCTGGAAAATCAGAGAAAAGAGGAAAAAAAATAACAGTGATCCAAATATCGAGAGGAGTCAAAGATATAAACCACTAACTCTTTGCAGATGATACCCTTCTCATAGGCAGGGCATCCTACATTATAGCAAGACAATTAAAAAAAGTCTTGGATGAATTTCTCCTAGCTTTAGGAGGAATTTTAAACAACTCCAAATGCAGAATTTATTGTTGGAATACCCCAACAAAAACAATGCAGAGTATCTCACAAATACTGGAAATACCTTTACAAATAAATTGGAGCCACTTCACTTATCTTGGGCTACCCTTAGCAAAGGAAGTCATAAAATCAGAAGTCTGGAACAAGCAAAGAGAATGAGGGAAAAAAATTAGAACTAGGGAGTGATGTGGCTCAACTTGGCAGGAAGAGTGACATTGATTAAAAAACACTTCTCTTGGCCTTGCCTATATATCCATATGCAATCACTATGGCTCCTATCCATATGCAATCACTATGGCTCCGGCAAGTGCCCACAAGCAAATGGAACTGATAATTAGAAGCCTCCTCTGGCAAGGAGGAAAACAAGATAATAAAAAATTCAGCCTTGTTAGATGGAAGCAAGTTACTCTTCCCTATGAAAAAGGAGGTATAGCAATACGCCTACCAGGACTGATGAACATTGCTCTAGGGACAAAATTTTTCTAGAGAATGATAAATGGGAATGGTAACTGGTGGGAAAAAGTTCTAACAAGGAAATACTTAAATTGTCATAGAACAAAGTTGTTCACTGATACTATTCCAGACAGGCCATGCACCCAAATATGGAAATTGGTTAAAAGGATAATTCCTCTTATTAGAGATCAAATATCCAAAAATTCAGGGAATGGCAAAAAAATTTCTATATGGGAGGAAGAATAATGGGGAAAAATCCCTTAAATCAGCGCCAAAATTTAAGAGGACTTCAGAGATGGATGGAAGAGAAAAGTTTTAGCACTCTTTATTCTATTTCAGATTAGGATCAGAATAACTGGGTAAGATGGAAAAGGATGGCTACACCATCAAGACTAAAAAGTAAGTGGGAAATTTTAAAAGTTCATCTAGCAGAGATCAACAAAGAAGAGCAAGATGACTTTGTTTCGGACCCAAATGGAGGGGATTACACAGTGAAATCGAGGTACAACCTCCTCCAAAAACTTCACAATCAAAATGATTGGATTCTTTGGAAGGCAGCTTGGAAATCAGAGAGTCTGCCCAAAATTAAAGTCTTCACCTGGACCCTTCTCAAAGGTAAAATTATTACCTCTGAAAAATTTAAAAAGAAAGGAATACAAGGGCCCTCAAAATGTGTCATGTGTCAAAAGGAGGAAGAAACAATCCAATACCTCTTCATAAACTATATGGTGGCGAGAGAGTGTTGGAAACATGCAACAAGTCCTTTGGAAATAAACATAAATCCAACAATGTAGTTGACAACTCTTCATAAAAACTAGGATAAAAGCTACCGATATACAAAGAAAAAAAGGCAACAATAAATAGGATATGGAAATGTCTCCCTTCATCCTGTGTTGGCAAATTTGGTTAGCCCGAAACAAATACATTTTCAAATAACAAAAGCCAAATCTAGGCAAGATCGAGCAAAAACTTGGAGCCAAGTTGCAGAGATAATAAGTACAAATGGAATCTCAAAAATGGACCAGAACAATTTACAACAAGAAGAGAAACACTGGTATAGCAAAGCAATGTTAGAAAACAAAGCAAAAGCAGAAGCTATAGCAAAAAATTAAGAATTTCACATAAACAAGAAATGGAAATTAAGGTTGGAGGATAAAGAATTTTTAGAATGGATAAAAGAACATAAGAGACACATTCTTTTTTTTACGAAGCTGCAAAAAATAACCCAGGTAAAGCAGGGGCAAGCGGAGTTATACTAGATCCAAATGGAAAAAAAATAATAACCTTTGAATGGAGCCTTGGAGAAATGACAAACAATAGGGCTAAATCATATAGCCTTCTCCTAGGCACAAAGCTTTTAAACAAAAATGCAATCAAGGACCCTATAATAATAGGGGACTCGACTATCATAATAGCCATTAGATGCCAAAAGGGACTTCAAAAGCATAGTCATCAACAAAATCTATCAAAAGATTAGAACAATTTTTGAAAGTCTGGGAAAAATAACAATAAAGCATGTCCTGAGAAACCAAAATAAGGATGCTGATAGCCATGCCAGCAAAGCAACTGGCAGAACAGTTGGGAT
Organism: Pinus taeda; assembly: GCA_000404065.3. NCBI lineage: Eukaryota > Viridiplantae > Streptophyta > Pinopsida > Pinales > Pinaceae > Pinus > Pinus taeda. The sequence continues at coordinate 15,723 of APFE030671239.1, read as the reverse complement.
TGTCAAAGAGAAAGAATAATGAATTTTATGAAGAAAGTAAACCATGACCCCCTCACCCAGTATGAGGATCGAGAAAGAAGATATAGATCCGAAGAATATCACAAGAAATATTACGGGGGGCAAATAAAAAGAAGAATCAAAACATCAATTTAAGAAGGAGATTCCATGAGGAAAATAGAAAATATATGTCAACAAAGGTTCTCACTGTAATTAGCTTTGCTCAGAGCACACGATTCTCACAATCACAAAAAAGCTACACTATATGATGAATCAAGATTTCAATTGTCCTCCTCTCCTGGGTGAAGACGACATTAGTCATGTCAATCACGAATCCCTAGACCGTAATGGTATTACAAGTAACAGTCAGGTCTCTACGTACACTTGCGCAGGCTCCCAGGTAGCCTGAGACAGTATGGCAAGTAATAGCAACAGGTCTCTCCTCAACAGAGACTAGTAATTAGGAACAGAAACCACAAAACACTGAAGAAATGCCGCAAAGTAAGAGTGAGGAGACAAATGAAGAATCATCGCACAAGATCTGTTGGATCTCTGAGATCAACGGAAGAGGATTGACTTCAGTAGTAGTGGAAGAGGAACTCAAAGAAGTCGTCGCAGCTATCGATGGTGGAAAAACTACAGCCATCGGGTGCTAACATGCTCAACAGTTAGTTAAAGAGAAAAGGCGGGAATATAAGAAGGAATGGTATTTTGGGATGAGAATAAGCGGTAAGAGGTTTCAGGAGGGAGCCACCCAATTCCACTCACCGATGGACACGTAGCAAGAGGGTGAAGTGAGAATACCTCTTTATCAAGCGGGTATTCTCCGCGCGATTTGCCTACCCGAAGTCCCTGATAGCCGTTGGATCTATCGCGAGTGGATCGACAGTGGTGGAGTGACATGCAAGTTGATTTATCGGCGATCGGAGGTGTCCATCAGATCTGACAGAGGAAAATCTATGATGGAGATTGAGCCTAATAAAGGTAAGCACTGAAAATCACACCAAGGCTATGTAAAAGTGGAAAATGTTATTCCTCGTGTGTTTGTGTATATTCCCACTATACGAGGATAAAGGTTTATGGTCAAGTCCGATTTATCCAAATTTTAAGTGCGGGTTTGGTTACCACGCGAGGCTTAAATAGATCAAGTCAAAATTTGGAAAGTTATCCCATAGCTCAGAACCACGACACAAGCACTATAGCTTTTGAAGTTTATAGAAACAGGGCTATAAAAGTAGTTGTGGGGATTGCGCTCCCATTTTGTGCACTATTTTTGAACCAACCCTCCTCTGAATGTACAAGGAACTAGCTTCCTTCCCCTTTTTTTTTCTTTTTTTTTGCAATATATAAAAAGTAACCGACTATGTTAAAATATGTATATATAAACTCATTAAAAACACTTATAAATGGAAGGAACTAGCTAATCTTCCCCATACATTGAATTACAAAGTAGCTCTCAATGAAATAAGATATCTCTATATATAAGATAGTGAAATGTTTTATTCATGATTCACATTGATTTTTTTAAATTAATTTATTTAAATACCACATATGAAGTCCTTGCTAAGAATTGAATAAATTACACATATAAAAATAATAATATAAATTTCATTATATCTCTATATGAAGGATATTAAATTATGTTACTAATATGGGCATTTAAATATTTTACTTATGGTTGACACTAAAATTAAGATGGAAGTTGAAACATTTTATTTATAAGAGGTTTTGAAAATTAATTTCTATTATTGCCATTTTTTAATATATTAGTGTAAATATTATTTTATTATTTTTAGATATAACATGATAATGTCTACCATTTTTTAATATGTTAGTGTAAATATTATTTTATTATTTGCAAATGGGGTAGCAAGCTAAGTGGGCTTGATTGTGGGGAAAAACTCCACAGTTAAGCGCGCTTGAGCCAGAGGAGATCTGGGATGGGTGACCTCCTGGGAAGTCCTGGTTACCGGGTGCAAGCCCCGGAAGTGATGATTGATGCTATGTGATTCGTTCTCCACATTTCACTAGTTTCAATCCCACTTCTTCACCCCTGTGAGCATCACCCGATGCAATGAGTGCTAAGTGAACTATTCATTCAAAAATCATGAGAAATTAGTCAGTTACGACTACCTCTCATGGAAATGGTCATACGTGAATGACTGCAAGAGTGCTAAGTGAACAATTCAAAAATCATGAGAAATTAGTCAGTTACGACTACCTCTCATGGAAATGGTCATACCTGAATGACTTACTTAACGCAGTTGAATCCCAAAATGATATCTAATATAATGCACTGCGTAAACCCCCATACTTAAATTCAAAAGGAACACAATGTTTAGTTGTTCTTTTTTATCTCTCTACTGGTTCGACAGGTAAGATTAATGACATGCTATTTTTTTTTCCTTTTTCCATCAACAACGAGGTTCTCTGCAGTGTAGAGATAGGTCAGTCCTTTACATCATACGCACAGGAATAACCAAGCGGTAGGCTTACTATGGACCCCCTCTTGTTCCGGCTATTCAAACCGTGCATATGGGTTGGTTGTCATTCATGCAAGAGCCTGAACCTGCATCTTTCAAACATCCAACTTCCACTTTAATTGATTTTATGGGAGTTATAAGAAGAGCTTCGGCGTAAATCACATGAAAAAGACCTTTGTCGACGCGTTTCGAACCAACTAGTGTGGTTCATCGTCAGGACAAGTTGAAGAAACAGATCTGGCCTAGTAAGTTAAATAGACTGAGCAGAGACTCCAACGGCTACATAACGGCTATTTTTGACTCTAGGACCTAAGCTAAAATTATATTAATAAATTTAATCTTATTATTATTTTTATAATATTAAGATTAATAATATAATATTCTATTTCTAGAAATAATAAATGAGCGATTTTTATAATATTAAGATTAGTAATATAATATTCTATTTCTAGAAATAATAAATGAGCGAATAGTATCAAAAGAAATTTATTTATTTAAATACCATTGGGTCTAATAAAATAATACTAATGGTTATTTAAAAATTATTATTAAATGATTATTGTTTGAATGGCTTCTTTTGAAGGAATGATTTAAGTTACATAAATAATTATATATTGATTTAAGTTACATAAATAATTATATATTCTTATTTATTTATTAAATCATTAGCTAAATATATATATGTATTATTTTTTATTTTTTTTTTGTAAATTATGCTAATTTCTATTATGGTACAAAAAATTCAGAACTTACAACGAGGCGGACCTCGGATAGCACCATCCTACAGAGATGGATTTAGCAGCAGTGATAACCATGACCAGCCAGGCCTGAGTCCTTCCCCAAGATTGGGAGACTTGCCTGCTGTTACAAAACTCTGATAGAGAGGAGAAAAGCCCTGAAACCCAAATATTTTCCGACATACAAACTCTTGACCATAACCCAGAACCCACAGACTGACTCAAAACATAATCCTGGACACTAGATTCCGCCATTGACACCGCATATATAAGAATGTCATAAAGACTGTGGTTGTGCCACTGTAGACAGCGCATCAACCTTACATACCGAAAGAGCTTTGAAAAAGAGGCATGTGATTACCCAACAAAGTAACAAAATACATTGCCATTCCTCTCGTCTGCTAACCCAGAGAAGCAGTTCAGTTATCCACAGAGGTTGATGGCACCTCTTCCACCACTCGGCAAGCATATGGATTTGGCTCGCTTGAATCGGTGTGAGGCGCGTCATCTTCTGCAGGTGCACTTGGACCGGCCACTGCTCCTGCTGCTGCTTCTGCCCCGTGGTGCTGCCCCTGTTCTGGAGCTGGAGGCAAAATTGCAAGGCCGACCCTCGGTGCAGGTGATAAGGGTGGCTGTTCCTGAAGTGGAGCCGGAGACCTGTGTTCCGCTGCTGCTGATCCCTGAGCCTCATGCTCACATTTTTCGATTTTGACAGACACATAGTATGTGTCGGAATCCAGAAGGTAGGGGAAGCTGAAGCGGGAGGAAGGATGGAAGCTGTGATGGCAAGCCGGGGCTTGGGCATGCCCTGGTCTTCTTCCGCGTCGTCGACGAGCACTGTTTGCATCGTCCGACAGCGAGTCAGAGGAACGAGGGATGGAGGCTCGACCTCTCGCTCCTCCCCGAGACCCTCCACGGCGGTAGCTTGCACGAAGCCTTTCCTTAGGCATTGTAGACAAAGGAGGCTGGAGCGTTGAAGAATGGATGGGGAGTAAAGCAGCGGAGGAAAAGTGACACGGGAGGGCCAGAGGGCATAGGTGAGTGCAGCAGAAGGCCAGAGGGCACATGAAATGGCTTCAGAAGGCCCCGGAAAATGCAGGAGGGGATTGTTGCAGCTGAGCTGAGCAAACCAGAGCGTAGACCAAGGGATGGCTGAAGGCCCAGGTGAGAAAGCAGGACGAGACCACCAGCAACTACAATTAAGCACAGAGAGATGGGAGGGAAGAGCTGGGAGCCGGTTTGCTGCGTCGCCGCCCCTATCTCTCTGAACCTGCCACCACACAAAGCTACCAGACCAGACGTTAACCCAGACAAGCCATAAACAATACATTACCTCGCTCCATTCGCTGAAATTATAAGGAGAAGACCTACGTCGAGCCATGTGCGAACCAGCTCCCGTCATAAGTTTCCCGGAGGGCAGAAATGCAGACATCGCGCGAGGAGGGGAGGACATAACATTTCGAGTGCCGCAGAGGAAATATCTGGAGGGCGTATTAACTCTGTGCGTTAAACGCTGGTGACATGTGGCGGGTCTGGGCTGCCACTTGCCCAGTGGTAAGCCCGCCCCCATGTCGTTATACCATTTTTGCACCCGCATCCGGGGATATATGTATTATTTATTGATGGTATGTTAATTTTTTTATAAAATTATTAAAACTAATCTTAAGGGTTAGTTTGACAAGTAAAAGAGGAAAATAATTTAATTTATTTCTAGAGATAATCTATATATATATAATATTATTATATATATATATAATTATATATATCATATTATTTTATTTATTTGATTTATTTATTTATTTATTTGTTTTTTTTAAAAATACCTAGATAAGCTATCCTAACGTCCATTGGTTTACATAGCTGAAAATAAATGACTAAATGGTAGCAATCACTAATAAAAATATAAATAAGACTAGACCCAAGAATACATCATACTTTAGATACACTAATAATAATAACCTAAAGAATTAAATAATAAACTACCAAATCAGGTAAAGGACCCTACTCAATGAGAAAATCTACATAAAATTAAATTAGATTAATACCTAAAATTATATATATATTAATGATAATAATCATAAATAAATACTAGAGGAACCCAATATATTTATATACTCGAAAGGACTAAACCATACACACACGAAGAAAGCACCCAGGATGAACAGAGGGGCGAGGGGGGCGGGGGGAGGAAGAAACCCTAAGACGACAGGGCAGGGATCCAACTTCTACTTACCTTCCACCCATCATCTCTGTTTAGATTGATGGGTCTTTGCTCAATTTCAATAGCTTCCCTTAACTTGCGATGATGGAACCGATCCACCCTGGCAATGACTTTGGCCTCCTCTATACAGACATGATGCTTAGTCTTGTCCACATGCTCTGCTAATGCTGAGGACTTTGTTCTTCCATGCCTCAGGTCCGCTACATGTTTGCAAATTCTCTGATGGATGGAGCGCCCTGTTTCCCCTATATAGGGTGACCCACAAGAGCAAGGAATCAAATAAACACCCTTCATGTCTTTGGGGTTAACAGGATCCTTCACTGACCGCAGGGAATTACGAATGGTTCTGAGGGGCCTGAAGGTTGAGGGAATATCAAACTTTCTAAGGATCCTAGCAATCATGTCAGTGGTCCCTTGGATATATGGAAGATGGACACCTGGGTGGCGCTCCTTAGGCTCTTTTTTAATGAACGCATTTATGGGAGTTGTCTTCAGTGCGATTTTTTGGATTTTCTAGTGCTGGAATCTAGCTCAAAATTTTGAGATGAAATCTTGATTTGGGTTATCTAAAGCCGTTTTTTTTACTGTATATATGGAATCAGCACCCTACAAAACCTTTAGGGCATTTCGATTGTGCGGGGGTTACGCATCAAGCTTGTGATTTCAATAAATTAGTACCAGATTTTAGAAAAATTAGACAGGAAAAACCCATGCGAAAAGCTTCTAAAAAGTCTCACTAAAAACAACTAAGATTCCATGTGCAGTGAGTATGGAGAGTTTAAATATTTAGTGATTTAGTTTTTTAAGATGACCTTCTCAAATTTTCTATTTTTTCTATTTTTTCGATGTACATTTTCACCTTTAAAAACAATAACTAATTTTAAATAATAATAATAAAGAAAAACAAGTAAAAATAATTTTTTTATTAAAAAAATTATTTAACCAATATTAATACATATTAAATTTCGTTGCAAAATATTAAACTACAATTTAATTATTGAAAATAAATATTATTGAAAATAATTATAAAATATGCATATAAAAATTTAAAATTTATTTTAAAATTTAATAAATATAAAATGATAGGAAATACATTACTATTTTAAGTTACTGAATTTTAATTTTAGTTTAATAAATCTTCTCGACTTGTCAATTTCTTCCGCGATGAAGAAACTAATGATTATTTTTCTAACATTCTTAAGTACAACGGTTGGGGCAGTACCCCGATTGGGTTCGATTCCTCATAGTGGTGTTGTGTCGCAGCTTATGATGTATCATCGTGATTGTATATTGGTTTGATGTGATGGATGTGATTGATATATATATATATTATAAACAATATTTTTGCTGAAAAAATATTGTAAATAATGTTTATTGGGTCTAATACAAGTTTCTTCAGGGGACTAGCTCCTATTTTAAAAAAACACTCTTAAGAAAGTAAATAATGTTTATTGGGTCTAATACAAGTTTCTTCAGGGGACTAGCTCTTATTTTAAAAAAACACTCTTAAAAAAGTAATGAATATGTATTTTGTATAAATTTTTCATTAAAAACAAAATTATAATTATCGATATTATTAAAATTTTAAATAATTTTTAATTATAAATATCAAATTTTAAGTTAGTTTTAGTGTATAGTTAAATGGGAATATTATTGTATAAATTAAAAGTTTCAAAATTTCAAATCTCTAAAAAGTATTTTGATTGGAAAGTAAATTGATAAATTATAATAATATCGAGTGGAATCACTTGTATCATAAAAATACCGAAGAAACTCAATTACCAATTTCTTTAATTAAGGAGTAAAAATAATAATTATCATTATTTAATAATTATATATATATATATATATATAATACTCTACTGTGTCATGATTTTTTAATAAAACTTGAAAATAACCTAAAATCTTAAAATATAAAATAATTAAAAAAATTTTAGCGAACATGGTTATATGCCCAATTCCAACTTATAAAAAGATGGTTATATGCCCATTGTTTCCCTAAAATGTGCATCATTGTTGGGGCCATAAGATACGAGTGACTCCTCTCATGCACTAAAGGAATGTAATTTTGTGGTTAAAATATTGTTTTAATGTTTTTATAGTTAACATTCTTTTTGTACATGAAAAAATGTAATTCTATAGTTAAGATCATTTATATTTTTTTTATTAATAAAAATAATTTGGTGAAGAGTAAGAAGCATATGTTATATGAGCAGCTACGAGGTATGAATGTATGGTATATATTTGAAGTGGGTACGAACTATGCAAATAGCACCAGATATGTGTGTACATGAAAAAAAATGTAATTTTATAGGTAAGATCATTTATATTTTTTTTATATATATATAAAAATAATAAAAATAAATTTATATTTTGTATTAAAAATAATAATTTTTGTTTTTGTTTTTTATTTTTATTAAAATTAATAGCTCACTTGTTTGATAAACAATTTTGGTTAATATAAAATTGAATGTCAAGCAAATTAATAAATTATACATATGTTTTTTTGTAATTTTTCACAAATATACCATATAGGTGACTCAGATACATAAAAATAACAAAGTACCATGTTATGGTCGGACAACATTCACTCCAATAACAATAGTGATTGAAATTAAGAAAAATATAATACTATTGAAAAAATACATAAAATGATATCACACATTTATTTTAAAAACTATTATGGAAACATTAACACTTTATATATATCTATCAAATTTAATCAAAATGAAGATACCTTACAAGGGAGTAGTCGAGGCCATTTCAGACTTTATCACATCAAATATTATGAGTTATCAATACTATAAACCCGTAAACTCATTAATAAAAAACAACAATTATGTTGACCATTATCCGTACGACTCCAATCAGGAAAGGATAAAAAAGGATAAAAAAACCAAACCAACCAAGAATAACAAAACAAAACCCACCGAGAATAACAAAACAATAAGAATGCGCAAACGCCGAAAATTGTCCGGAGAAGGGCTAAAAGGAAATATAATGATGCGACATATAAAAAGGGACAACATATAGACGCTGCGACATATAAAATGCGACAACATATAGACGCTGCGACATATAAAAAGCGACAACATATAGGCAATGGTATAAACCCATGCCCTAATTGTCGTGCTGAACTCCAACAATGCAGATATAAGGGTCAACGATGTAGGAATGAGCCAATGTACCTTAACCTTGGTTGGCAGAAACATGGCAGCCAAATTTATAAATTTCAAACGATTCTCCTCTGACATGTAGCGGACAGGTAAGAACCACTCATTATTTAGAGGTACAATGACCTGCTTGCGTTCAAGGACTGCATCCAATACTTCCTCCAAAGTCATGACTCGCCCGACGATCACTTCTTCCCAGAATTCCATGCTACCTTTCACAAACAGCGCGTTGGGGCAGTTGGGAGCAGCCACAGGTATGTTACCATTCACAAACAGCGTGTCAGCGATGACAGGGCGAACGTTAGCCTCGGCTGGGTCTTGGGCGGCGCAGGCGACCCCGGCCGTGCGAGGGCCGACAATGCCGTTGTGGAGAACCTCTTCCAAGGTTTGCAATTCGTTCCATATTATGGGAGTGATGGAACATCGCATGTTTGGTTTACTGTAGTCGATGGCAACTCTGTTCAGCTTCCTGTCGAGTAGCAAATGGTTGACGTCTAGTGTGTCGCTTTGTCTCTCCAGGAGGAAATAGCTCCCCAAGTAGTGCAAGGTGATCGCGCTGACCTCATCCCTCACAATGCCTCTCCCCTCGGACGGAATACACGGTTGGAGGGCAAAACAATTGACTCTCTTGAAAACTCGACCACCACATCGTTGAAGCCGAGAATAGGTCGGAGACAGTCGCAAAGGTCGTAGCAACCAACCTATTATGCCTTGTATTAGAAACCCAACCTGTGTAATTTTTATGAGCTGCCACAAGCACAGGCAGAGTTGCAAGGCAAATAGAACACTACTTGAAACTAACTTTGACATTTCCTCCAACAATGATGAACGATAACACGCTCTAATCAGTGTGCCAATGGTACTCCAATGATGAACGATAGCACGCTCTAATCATTGTGCCAATGGTTCTCCACGTCCTCCAACTCAGTCTGCTAATCTTTTTCTTTCTTTTTAACTTTAGTAGGGTTTGAAACGCATCAATCCTAAAACAGTGATGTAATTTTTTATCTGGAAGAATTTTACTTTAATCTTTCTCTGTTTTCTTGTTAACCAAGGAACGCATTTTCTTTTATCTTTTTCCTTTTTTACGAGAGAAGGCATTTTCCTGTGCTTCTTCACTGCTTCTGTGGACATATTTTTCTTCTTTTTCTTTGGATCTTGATACACATGCCATCCGTGAACAGTCACAATTCATCCAAGTGCTTTGGATCATACACACGCCATCCGTGAACAGTCACAATCCATCCTTTGGAATGAAATGCAGTGTCCATGGCGTCTTTTCCTTTTGTTGCAGGGCCGCAAGATCAGAAGTTGACCGCCACACAGTACAGGTCATTTTCGTCTTCATCCTAGGCTTTTTGGTGGGTCCGGGATGTGATTTTACATGTCACTAGTAGTTGCATGTGAACGAAGGAAGGCATTTTCTTTCCTCGCGCATCTTCTTGCTTTTCTTTAATACATCTTCATCGTTGGCCTTCCATCACTAGTTGGAGCTGAGGACGCTCTCTATTTCCTTTAGTGAAGCACAATCCTCTTTATTTTATTTTTAGGCCGAGTCCTTCCTTTGAATCAGTTTAGTAGTTTATACTTTTATTTTCTGATTCACATCTTCTGTTATTTGACATCTAGCATAATTTTTTCTCTATCCTCTGATTGAAATCTGGACCTTTTGCTGTTTGACATCAATTTTACTCTTTCCGCTTCACATCTGTTTCCCCATGCATCATTATTCCGAGTTTCTCCGCGTCTGGTTTGGTGGCATTATGCCCACCTGAATCTGTTCCACTTTACACACCCGTTGTTTCATGTTTGCCGGTGCATGCCCTGCTGCACCTGGCTTTGTTCCCCTACATGGTGCATGTTGCTGCAGTCTTTCACGGTCTGTTATTTTACCTCTGAAACTAAGAATGTAAAGGCCATCTTTGTTGGGTATTTTTTCTGTTATGGGATGGGAAAATACCAAAACCAAACAAACAGACACCACAGAACCAATGCTCTGTTTCCTTTGCTCCAGGATCTTTTTGCACAGAGGACCCTTTTTTAAAAAATAGCTGAGAACAGAGTATTTCACCACCATAAAAGATTTCCATTCATTAAAATAAAAACACTAATACATATTCATCCTCTTTGCTGAGAGGGATTTACCAAAAACAACATTCAACCAAAACTCTGTTTCACCTGAGAATTTACTGAGACATATTCATCCTCTTTCACTCAGAGGGATTCACCAAAGCATTACAAAATAAATTACTCTGCCTCCTATGAAATTTTACACCACTGTGTAAATATTTCATTTACATTCACTGCTGTGTGAAACTATTCATAGTTTTGAAACCAAAACAACCCACTGGTTTTCTTCATTTACTTTCTCCTCCTTCTCCTGCACTGCTTTGCAATTTTTTACTTTTTACATTACCAAGACAAAATTACTCTGGTGCATAAAATCCCTTTTACATTACAGACCCAAAAATACTCTTGCACTTCTGTGCATTCCTTCCCTGCAATACAAAATTAATTTGTGTATTTTATATTCACTGCTGCGAATTCACATACCATTTTCACTGTGTGCGTTTTTCACATTTTTGGTGCTGCGGACTATATCCTTTTTACCATGTGCAAATTACATAGCACACGCACTTCTCACACTGGATTACAATCCCTGTGTGTTTTCTATTGGCTGCTCCAAGCCCCACATAGTTTTTTTGTTCACCCCGTGCGATAATACAATATCACATTACAAACCCCTCTCCTCTTTTTCACTGCAGGGGTCGCTCTTCTTTTTGTTTAATGCAATAACATTTTTTTGTGTTACAATCCCCGTGGGAGTTTTTGTTTTCACATAACAAAAGGTCAACGTTTTTTTGTTTAAAATATATATTAAAAAAAACTTACCCATACTCCCGCTGTAAGAAATATTAAAACCTTACCAAAACATATGACAGCAATTAATTTAGCGTATGGGATGGTGCACGCCTTATTAAATTTTAACAGGGCGTATGTACTTCAGAACAGGTTAAACTGCGCAGTACTTTCCCGGAGATCAAACGGCGGACAGCAAACATGTTCAATCGGACGGATATCGGACAGGGTGAGCTGACCGTGTGATACCTTCCGATGGAGGCCTGAGGCTGATGTCATGCGAGCGTCACTGTTGGACAGTTGTCAGCTCCTAATTGCATCGGAGCTCGTTGCACGGAAACTGCTTTACGCTGAAGGGTGGTGCGATGGCTTACCACCGGTTTCAAGTTTGCTGCAGTGGTTTTGAGTTGCGTTGACTGCTGACTGCGCCTTAACTCCTGGCCTCCTGCGCACAGGGGAAATTATGGTTTCCAACACTCCCCTTTAATTTCACCTGCTGGGCATTCAATCTTACCCAAACACTTCCTCAACTCCTTGACATGCGGCTGTTGCAAAAGAGTCTTCCTCTTAACAGAGGGATTCACTACTGTCTATGCTGAAAAGCATCTTCCTCTAAACTAGAGGGATTCACCTGTCTATGCTAAAAAGCATCTTCCTCTTAAGAGAGGGATTCACTAACACTGCTTCACATGCAGTTCCACAAGCAACAAAATAGTCTTCCTCTTAATAGAGGGATTAACCTGAAACTGTGCTTAAAAGCACCTTCCTCGTGATAGAGGGATCCACCATAACAATGTGCTAAAGAACACCTTCCTCTTGACAGAGGGATCCACCTGTGACTATGCTGAAAAGCATCATCCTCTTGATAGAGGGATTTACCATGACACTGTGCTGAAAAACACCTTCCTCTTTAACAGAGGGATACACTAAGAACTTTACTTCCTCTCACTGAGGGATTACTGCCAAACGCTGCTTTAGGTGCAGTTTCAAAACAAAACATTCATTGCACTATCGTGCATACTCATTACATTGTTCTTTTATGCTGCTGCATATTCTCTACTGCACTGTTGTGCCATCTTCTTTGCTGCGTCTACCCCACACTGCTGTGTCTACACTTGCTGTTGTGTCGTTGCACTTCACTTACATTTCTTTGCAAACTTTGCATTGCTGTGCTTTCTTCAAAGACATAATACTCTGTCTTTTCTGGAACAATTACTCTGTCCCACCTTACAAATTTACACTGCTGTGTGTAAACATTTCTTACATTTGCTGCTGTCCAAAAACTTCAAGCTGCTGACTTTTCTTATGCACTGCTGTGTAAAAACACATTTCTGCACTCTCTCTTAGTTTTGGTTTCATTTTCTTCGCACTATTGTGCTTCTCCTTCTTGCCATCACGCTACTGCCTTTTCTTATGCACTGCTGTCCATACCCATAACCATAGACTCTGTCATCTTGGGTTTTTATTTGCTGCTGCGTTGCCTCTGCAACTTGCACTGTGGCTGCCTTTTGTTTCATCATATTGCTGTGTGCCCATACACTAACTCTTTACTCTCCATTACTTGCACATAGAGAGAAATCATCCTCACGCTGTTTTGCGCTGCATTCTCCACACAACAAAAAATAAACACGGGCTGCTGCCATTTCTTTACACCCTTGCTTCACACAATCTTCGTCTTCATTCAATTTTTACACAATGCACTGTTGTGCAGCTCCTTTCATTTTTCTGCTGCCACACATTATCATTCACCTATGTGCATTAAAAATCTGCTGTCCCTGTTTCTCTTTATGCATTTCTTTGCATGCTGCATTGCAAAGAAAAACATTACACAGTTTTTTTTACTGTTGTATTGTACTCACTCTGCTGTGAGTATGTTCTCACACATGACATAGAAGGAAACTACCTTCCATTGCTATGCACTTCAAAAGCATGTGCTCCATAACAAAATTCAAAATCTGCTGTTTTATGTTCTATCTTCCCACTGCTGTGAGGGTCTCCATGCTTTGCACACTTTTCTTATTGCGCTGCTACACTTCACATTTGAGCGCTGCCCCTTTTTTTTCTCTGCTTTTATGGCAGATTTAATTTCATATTTTTCCCATATAAATGGTCTTCATAAAAGAGTGACTGTTAAGACAGTTCAGCAACAAAAAAAATTACAAGCTCCCCTTTAATGTGTGCTTGTCTTCTTTTGACAGACTCTTTTCAAAACAAATTTAGATCCACCAGGGAGTTCAAGGAATTTTCAGATTGCCTTTCCTTCCTTCTCCATACTTGTGTAACTTTCTTCTTTTGCATGGGTCTAGCTTGTGTAAGAGCCCATGTCAAGTTACAATCTCGTGCCATATGCCCAATGTTATGACACTTAAAACATTCAACATTTTTCATGAATAAAAATTCATGATTTCTTCTTATAAAATTATTTCTTGGAGACTGTCGGGGACCACAACATCTATCTCCATGAAATGCTCTACAGTCTTTTGCCATATGACCAAAGTTTGAGCAAGAATAACAATAACCAAAAAATGAACTTTGGTACCTGGGAGATGGAGGTTTCCTTGATGTACTTCTGAAGCCTTGCTGCTTTGAGATCCTTTGATGATCACCATTGCCTCTTGCCTTTTTGCCATCAGCTACATTTCTTCTTTGAGCTGGTTTTCTACTTGGAGCAGGATTTCTTCTACTGCAGCCTTCATTTTTCTCTTTGCCTTTGCTGGAACTAGGAGCATCACCATTTCTTTCTGGCTTCTTCACATCTCCTTTGCTTAAAGCATTTTCATCCTTGTTTGAGGATTCACCTACATACCCAAGTCCTGATTTATCAGATGGAGATCTGTGATAGCTGAGCATGTCATCCAAAGCTTGAGAGCTCTTCATGATCTTGTTCATCCCTTCAACCTTCTTCCTGAGGAGGACAATCTCCTCTTCCAATCTTTCACACTCATCATTCTTCTTTGCAAGCTGTTCCTCAGTTTCTTCCTTGCTACGAGTAGCTTCAGCTGCTACTATTTTAAGGGAGATGATGTCTGACTTCATTTTGGAGAGTTCTTCATTCTTTGCTTGACTGCTCTCCATTTTCTTTTCAGCTTCTTGTGCCTGCTTCTTGGCTTCTTGTGCCTGCTTCTTGGCTTCTTGTAGCTCAGACTTAAGGGAGGATGCCTCTACCTTGTACTGTCCAATCTCTTCTACAAGTTTGTTCACTCTCTTGTGCCTCTGTTCAAGTTGACTTGACAAGGCATCTTCCTGCTTCTTTGCTTTATTCAACTGATTTGTCATGGATATGACTTCTTCTTGATGCTTCCTTCTGCTTTCATCAAGTTACTTCTTAAGCTTGGCAAGCTCTTCATCCCTTTCTTGCACTTGAAGCTTGATGAGGTCAACCTTCTCATTTTCAGCTTCTATGATGGGTTCAGAATTTTCTTCTTGATTGATGGTCATGGTCAGTGCTCCCTTTGCATGAAGCTCATGCAGTCTGTCCCATATATCCTTTGCTGATGAGTATTTTCCTAGATTCTTCTTTACAGAATCAGGCAGCCCATCCAAGATTGTCTTTGCTGCTCTTGCATTGTATTCCTTGGATTCTCCATCCATTTTGCTATCATCAATCACTGACTCCCAAACTTCAATGTCTTCAGACTTTAAGAAAGTCCTCATTTTTATTTCCCACATATCAAAGTTCCCATCAAACTTTGGAGGCTCAAATAAAATGCTTTCAAATAGTTTGGCTTCTATTTTAACAGAGGAGGGAGACACAACCTTAGGGGATTTGGACACTTTCTTCTTTGACCTTGTCATTCTTAACTATTTTTAAAATCCCTGACTGTGTTTTTAAAACCACTGACTGTTTTTTTAACAGCAACTCAAAAACTTGAGAAATACCTGAATCCCTTTGGCTGAAACTTCACACAGCTGGAGAAGCTTTACTGCTGCTGCAACAAGGGTCTTTCCTTCAGCTTCTTTGACTCTTCAAAGAGCATGAACCTGCTCTGTCACCATCAAAGAGCCTGGACTCGCTCTGATACCACTGTTGGGTATTTTTTGTTTGCAATGGGAAAATACCAAAACCATAAATATAAAGCACAGAGGCTATGCTCTTTTTCTTTTGCTCCACTCTTTTATCTTTACCCTTTTAAAAATCGCTGAACAGAGTATTTCACCACCATAAAAGATTTCCATTCATTAAAATAAATTGACTGTTATACATTCATCCTCTTTGCTGAGAGGGATTTACCAGAAACAACATTAAACCAAAA
>APFE030671238.1:91667-132998 GCA_000404065.3 Pinus taeda | reverse complement strand
AAAGCAGAAGGTTGCTACACCCCCTAACAATGGAAAGGATAAACCTGCCAGATTCCCTTGCAAAATCTATGCCGAAGACCACATGACCTATCGCTGCCCACATCTTTAGGAATGCAGAGATTTCATTGCTAAAAAGGATATTGGCAGGACCCCTTCTGTCTTGAATAATCCTTTCCCTGCTCAATAGATGCAACACCTTATTGCAAACCAACCGCAACCCCCGCAAGGGGGTAATGGTGGTTTGCAACATCCTTCAACTGGTGAAGGACCCCATATCATTTACACCTTTGAAACAGTAGATCTATAGACTAGAGCCAAATCTTATGGAGCTCCTGTCACTCATGCAGAGGAACCCTCCTCAAGTCAAAATCCATTGCTGCCTAATGATCTTCATATCAAAAGGGTGGTTGCTGACCTTGTGATTCGTCCCCCTAAAGGGGTAGTTCGATGCACACCACACAATTCATTTGTACGTGCTGCCAAAAGCTACAACATTGTAGAAGACTTGGCGCAAGCACCATCAGCCATGTCAGCGCTTGAAGTATTACAAACATGTCCAGCACAGAGGAAAGCTTTGCTTTCAGCCATTGGTGGTATCGACCCACGGGATTCCATGCTTGCAATTTTCGAAATGGAAAATTGTAAACCTCCCCTTTCTCACTAGCTCGCATTTCAGGTGAAAATCTTTTCGAAAGATAAAAGTATACATAGAATTGTCATCAACGAAAGTGCTTCTACCTGCGTAATGTCGGCTTCATGTTGGCTCGCTTTGGGTTCTCCAACCCTATCCCCACCGTCGAACTCCCTTAAAGCTTTTGACGACCACACTTTCATCCCAAAATTTTACCTAGCTAGCTACCCCATCACCTTGTATGGGAAAACGGTAACGGTGGACATCAAAATTGTAGATAAAAAGCTCGACTATAATCTCTTGCTAGGTCATAGTTCGAATTACGCCATGATGGCCATTGTGTCTACTTTCTTTCACATCATCCTATTTCCATTGAATGGGAAGGTAGTCACAGTGGACCAGTTGTCCTTTTGCACCACCAATTATTTCCCGTCAGCAAGCGGCTCTGTACCCTTAGTGGGTGGTGTACCCGACTCTTATGTCAGTATTAGTACTAGTCTACTGAAGGCTTCTTCCCTGATGGGTTGTTTCCCTCTTTTGCCGTCAGTGGTTCCACAGATGGTCAATATGGTTTCATCCATTCCTCGTGAACCAACCTATCCTTGGATCCTACCGGCCCCTTCAGACATTGACACTTATGGAGAAAAAATGACGTTGTCACCAGCTGAATTGGCCTACCAAGCCATTCAATATGCATCTGAATCTTCGGTCACTTTGGTTACGGCCAATCGTAACACTCCCACTTCTATAATTGCTCCTCCTTTCGATCCACTCAATTAAGTCCTACCTATGGACAAAGCTATTAGAGAATCATGAGTTTAAAAGAGTGACCTTGGGAGGACTCGCACCATTGTGTTTTGATATCTGATTCAGGCATAATTCCTCTTCAAATCTTGTCACCTGACACACTTGAAATCATTTCCTCACCATATACGACAATCCAAACTTTGGATGTGGAAGGAAACATGGGCAATATTTCAAAGACAAGGAAATTACAAGCTTCACCTGCCTTTTTAAGGAATTCTGCAATGTATTCACTTGGTCTTACGAGGAAATTCCTGGTATAAAACTGTCTATTGTCAAGCATGAGATCAAGATATATGATAACACTAAACTTGTCTGCTAAAGGCTT
Organism: Pinus taeda; assembly: GCA_000404065.3. Classification (NCBI taxonomy): domain Eukaryota; kingdom Viridiplantae; phylum Streptophyta; class Pinopsida; order Pinales; family Pinaceae; genus Pinus; species Pinus taeda. The sequence goes on along the minus strand of APFE030671238.1, from coordinate 131,235 downwards.
CGACCAGTCCACCCCCACAAAATAAGAGCCATCAAAACCGAGTTGGAAAAGTAGTTACGTGCTGGTTTCATCTATCATGTTCCCTTAACAGAATGGGTTTCCAATCTAGTTCCTATCAATAAGAAACAAGGAACCATCCGCATATGTTTCGACTATCAAGACTTGAGCACCGCCTGTCCCAAGGATAATTATCCGACACCGTTCATCAACTGGATCATCGACGACTGTGCTAGGTGTGAATCATTTTCATTCATGGATGGATTCTTAGGTTACAACTAGATTGTTATAAAACCCAAATACCAACACAAAACCACCTCCATTTGCCCATGGGGAATCTTTGCCTATCCAAAACTCCCATTCGGTTTAAAGAATGCTAGAGAAACATTTCAAAGAGCCATGGACTACGCATTTCATGATATGAGGCATATCATTCAAGCTTACTTGGATGACCTTCTAGCCCATTTCAAGCAGCGAACACAACACCTAGATCATTTAAGAGCCATCTTTCTTAGGTGCTAGTTCTATAACATATGTCTGAATCCACATAAATGTGTTTTATTTTTCAAGTCTAGATGCTTACTTGGATTCATTGTCTCCAAGTACAAGATTAGGGTTGATCCTGACAAGGTAAAGGCAGTTACTCAATTTCCCGAACCACAATCCGTTCTGCAGCTCCAACGTTTGCAAGGGAAAGCAAACTTTTTATGATGGTTCATTGTAAACTATGCTGAGTTGACGAAAGGCATTATATGCCTACTTAAGAAGGGAGTGTTGTATCTGTGGCATGATCAAGCTCAACGATCATTTGATGCCCTGAAAAAGGCACTCATATTAGCCCCACTCCATAGTGCTCTCAATTATGGCCGCGACTTTCTTCTATACTTGGTAGCCTTGCCATCCTCTCTCGGAATGGTATTGGTACAAACTCATGATGACTAGAGTGAAAATGTGATATTTTATCTATCGAAAGGCTTGGCTGCGCCCAAACTTAGATATTAACATGTGGAAAAGTTGTCATTGGCAATTGTCTTTGCAGTCAACCGCTTCCGACACTACATACTGTTGCGATAGACTACTGTCATCGCCTTGGATAATCCGATGAGACGCATTTTGTCTCATCAAGTTAATGGAGGGAAATATTCAAAATGGATTGTGATCCTCCAACGATTTGATTTCGTTTTCATTGCTTCCAAGGCGAAAAATTCCTTAGTCTTCGCCGAACTTTTGTCAGATCTTCCCATTGTCAATCATAACAACATAGCCCAGGATCCTCTTCTGGATGAAGCTGTCTATCTTATCGACACTACTAACCCTTGCTATGGTGACATTATTGTCTACCTCCAAGCACAATGTTTCCACCCCGAGCTATCGTCACGTGACTGTCATTGCATTCGCCACCAAGCACGACATTATCTAGTGCTTGACGATACGTTATATCGTCGTGGTGCAGATATAGTTCTTCGACGTTGCCTCACTCATTAAGAGGTGGGACATGTTTTAAATGACTGCCATGTTGGGGCATGTGATTGTCATCTTTCTGGCATATCTACTACATAGAAAATTTTGCACGCAGGCTACTACTGGCCAACCTTGTTCAAAGGTTGTGTCAAGGCAATCTGGAAAAGCCATCCTTGTCAAGTGTTCACAAAGAAAATGCACGCTCCTCCGACACTACTACACTCAGTTATCTTCATCATCCCCTTTTCCAAATGGGATATAGACTTCTTAACTTGCAATCATGTTTCCTCTACTGGACACAACTATATTATTGTAGTTGTGGACTATTTCACGAAATGGGTCGAAGTCCTTCCCACCTTCCGGGCCAATGGGGAAACCGTGGCACTATTCTTGTTTAATCAGGTCATCTGTCACTTCGGTGTACCCCACATGATCGTTACATACCATGGGTCTCATTTTCATAATCACATGATGTATGACATAACATCGCTGCTAGGTTTTTGCTAGGATCAATCATCCTCCTACTACCCCCAAGCTAATGGTCAAGTAGAGGCCATCAATGGCATATTAAAAACCATGATCCATTGGTTAGTAGGGAATCATACAACTCACTAGCATCAAATGTTATATTTGGCACTATGGGCATACCGAACTTCAATTAAGACTGCTACGGGCTTCACACCTTTTCAACTAGCTTATGGCCTGGAAACAGTTTTACCAATTGAGTCTTAGATTCTTTCCTTACAAATAGTCATTGAACTCTTGCACCTGCTATACCTAAATCAACTATATGAAACCAATTGAGATGCCAAATTGGCACTTGAGTCCCACAAGTGTTGGGTAAAAGCCCAGTACGACAAAAAGGTCAAGCCTTGTTCTTACCAAGAGGGAGATCTTGTTTTGCTCTACGATAAAAAAACATGACCTCTTGGGGGCAGGAATGCTTCAACCCTTATGGCTCGGTCCATATGTCATCGAAAAAGCCCTCTCAAAAGGGGCATATCAACTTCAGGACTCGGAAGCAGTCCCGCTCGCTGAGCCCCGCAATGGGCTCTATTTGAAAAAGTATTATGCCTAGTATTGCACTAGGCATGTGCTTTGTAATTTTATGTATTTATAAGTTTTTCTTCTTTTTTGATGTGATTGGATTGTTTTTGTATTTATTGAAGTATTTGTCTCATACATCTTTCTCGCAATGCAGATACCTTCATTACCCTTAGCATACGTAGGATACACAGATGGTGTCAGTCATCACACACGGCACATTGCATCAGCTGCTTGGGTCATTTACACACCTAAGTCAGAACTGTTTTGTTCTGGGGGAGTCTTTCTTGGTACTGCCACCAACAATATTGCTGAGTACATGCCTGTAATTTCACTTCTCACTGAAGCATCATCAAGGGACATCTCTAATATGGTAGTTAGGTTAGACTCTTAGCTTGTTGTTATGCAATTGGAAAATTGTTATCACATTCATAATCCAACCTTGTTACGTCATTATTTAAGGGTATGACTCTTGGAATGTCAATTTCAAGTTATCACATATGAGCACATTCCTAGAGAATTTAATACAGTTGTTGATTCATTGGAAAACTATGTCTTAGATTGGCATCTGTCTCATTCACTATAGATACATGTATGAAAAGTAAAAATTTACAAAAAACACTTAAAAAACATTTACATCATAAAAAAACCAAAATGTTTGTAGATATATATAGATAGAATCCAATATTTTACATCAAAATATTCCAAAACTTGGATGTTTTAAGTAAAAAATGGCTACTAAGCCTAACTATAATCACTGGCTATGCCAAAGCGCCTGCTAAATAGAGCCTATTGCTCCTGAAATGATAACACTGATCTAGCTATCCTTCGAAGAGGAGCCAGAAACTGCTCAGGCACACTGACCGTGTGTTGTTGCATATGAATGGGAATCTCCCTCATAGGAAGGGGGGGCATACCCATGCTCAATCCCTCCAGGTTCCTCAGAACCTCACAAAGATTGTCAGCATCACCCCCCCCCAGCAGGTAGTTGGCCTCCCCACCTCATGCGGTGAGGTTTGCCTGTAGGTCGTAATGGTGCCACATCTGTGCCAAGAAAAAAGCTTCATGTCAGTACTTGCTCACCCATAAAATAAAATAAAACATAACATAAAAATTCAAATGCTAAAAAATACTTTAAAGTACTCTCAAAAATCATTCTCACCTTGAGGACCCTAGTTGGTCCCGAGAGGCAGCATCAAGTCAGGGTTATCGGTGAAGTCCATGCCCTCATAGGCATAGTCATCAATCATCACAATCTAGCCACGAAGCCACTCGAAGAAATCTTCCTTGAAGAAGTGTCGGATAGGTCCTCCTCCTGTGCGAGGATCAAGTGATGACCATCGCCCCTGTCTCGGCTCCCTCGGATCAAAGGGACCTAAGCTCATCCTTAGGCACATAATAGGTCCCTCTTAAGTATGAATGAGACAATGAGAGTGTCGTATCCAAAACTCTGTCGGGTTCAAGTCTTGCATGCGGTCAATTATTCCTTCAACTGGCAAAGCACTGCTTCACTCCAGTTGAACATCTGAGGCTGGACACAGTCAACTGCAAGCAACAGTTGGTCATTTGTTACAATGTGGGGACTCTTTGACCCTGCTAAATGCATAATCAACCATAAAATTGCCCTCATAGACCTGGACCTAATCCTCTCTATGGGGACTCTGTTGCTGACGAGTCCACTCTCAGGGATACAGTAAGATTGAACCAACTCTAAGGTGGATCGAGGATCAGGCCTACCCCCGGTCAAGTTTGCTTGTGCTCCTCAGCACGACAAACCAACTAAAAAGTAAATTTCATCGCAGTTAATGGACAATTCATGATCTACAATCTTGAAGACCTGCTCATGTTTATCCCAGCATTCGATAATCCATCTCAACAAATCCTCCTACCCTTTCATTAGCTCCAACTTTGCATACTTCAGCAAACCGCAGCGGCGCAATGCAAGTATGCATGCTAGATCATTTTGCATTAACAATTCCTGGCTGTCATGGGCCCATTCTCTCCATAGGCTAGTCATTATAGCTTAAAACTATGCAAAACAACCCAAAAATCAGTCAAAATGGGGCAGCAAAGCTTCAGGAATCCTTGCATGGAGTTTTAAAATGCACTCTCAGGCTTTAACGCTCCCCACAGTGGTACACAGGGAGGATTAACACCCTCCAGTAGGTCATAAAGGGTGTTTAACGCTCCCTGCAGTCTTGCAAGAGGGCGTTAGTGCACAAATACTGCTTTAGGGTTCCCCAAATCTACACGAATTCACCCCAAAAACTGATAAGACAGGTTAAGAAACACATAGAGGAAGGTTTTGGCATCTAACAGGGACTAATGGCACGTCAAATGGTCACCTGGATCTCCCGTAATCATCCTTGGAAAATCTGCTCCTCTTTGGCTCCAAAACGCTCTCACAATTCTCAAATAGTGAAAATGGTGACTATGAAAGCTCAAAGAAATTTATTATATTTCTTTTTGGAGACATGAATTATTGAAATCATTAAAGAGGAAATAGTCCATTCCCCATGATTTTTATCATGCATGACCCCATATTGATAGGAATTGCTGTTTTTTTTTGCTTTTTCCTGCTTTTTGATGAAAGTACTTTTAGGAATGAATGGCAGTAATCACTGCATGCAATTCTCAATGAGCACTTTCTTTTATGGGATTTTTTCTCACTCTAAAATTGAAAAATCCCCGGTTTTTTCATCATTGAGCTCGTTAAACACATACGAAGACTGTCTGAGCAACTCTTTTTCACTCTTTTTCTAGCTCATTAAACTGGAAAAGATCATTAGAGCATTCTTTTTAGGTGCTCTTTTGTCGCTCATAAAACTGAAAAAAATACTGAGTTTTTTCTTCAGGCTTGTTAAAAAATTATGAAGATGACCTGAGCATTATTTTAGGTACTTTTCTCGCTTGTTAAACTGAAAAATCCCAAGTTTTGTCACCGGGCTCATTAAAAATCTATGGAAACACCAAGAGCACTTGCTTTTTTGGGACCATTTCTCGCTCTTAAATCAAAAAATGCTTGAGCTTTTCCCTTCTTCGGGCTCGTTAAATCTATGAAGAAGGAATGAGCAGTTCTTTTACCTCTTTTTCCTTGCTCACTAAACTGAAAAATATACCTTGAGTTTTCTTCATTTGACTCATTAAAATTCGATGAAGGTATTGAGTTTGTTGTCGCGTGACTCATTAAAAGTTCACAAAGAATATTAAGTTTAGTCTATCTCCTCGTACTCATAACAAAATGAGGTCAACATGTATTGAGCATAGGTTTCTCTTTATCCGGACTCAGTAGATTAACTCAGGGAAAAGTATCTGATCTGGGTATACTATTAAACTTGTGTCGCACTTGGTTAAAAACTATGACAAAGGGACCACCCTGGAGTCATTATTTAGGATCTTTTCAAACTCTCTAAATATGAAAAGACCACTGAGTTGTCTCGTCTGGACTCATTTAGTTACATAGACTAGGTGTAGAGTGACTCTTTTTATGATCCTTTTCAGACTCTTAAAACATGAAAAGTTCGACAAGTTTTCCTGTCTGGACTCACTAAACTAATCAGATAGGGCATAGAGTCACTCTTTTTGCGGTCCTTTTTAGACTCTTAAAATTTTAAAAGATCGATGATTTTACCCCTCTAGACTCACTAAACTAATCAGATGGAGAAAGTGGACAATACAACTATGTTCAGTATTTGAAAGCGTGGTTTGGCAATAGCCATTCCCTTGAACATGGTACTCCCTCAGATAAACCTTCCCTATGATAGCCTCTCAATATGAATCTTAACATCCTATGAGTTTAGCCTAAATAGCCCGATGTTCTTGGATCTCTATATCCTAACACTCTTTAGTGTTCACGAGTCTAGTGCTGCATGGTTAAAACCATTGTTGTGCCTTCTATTGTTCAAGGGCTAACCTTTTTTGTTTCCTCCATCAACCCATCAAGCATATCCTTTCATCATGCCCTCTATCATTTTGACCCAATGCTCAAAGATTACTCAAAAAACAAATCATTCTTGTCCCGTTTCATGTCGATTGATGTAGAACACATTATTTCCTACCTTTTGACAGGTCTCTTCCTATCGACTTCAACACTCTATTTGGGAAGACAACCCAGAAACACATTCAGTGCCTTAGTACTTGCAGACATTAGTGGCAGATCACCTTGCGATTAATCAAGGGTTCTCATTATTGGCTCCTGTTTAAGTGATTCTATGAGTGTTCGATGACAAAAACATTTTTCACGCTCGCTAGATTGTATTGTGCATCTTGGAGACCATCACCATTATTGGTGGCCTTACTCACATCTGTTAACGGTATCCATTATTGACTGGTAACCAGACGATTTCATGCATGTTTGACATCAACACATATATTCACATGCATCGATCTATGTTTTTCGGTGAAGCGGAAATCAAGACCTTGGATAGAGGCTTGCATCACTCAACCTTATTTCCTCTCTTAAGTTGCGTATATTGTTTTTTGCAGACAACTCATCAGAATGATCCAAAACCAGTTTTACATTGTGCTTATCGGCGACCAGCATCATCATATATTTTTTATGAGAAAATCACTCTGACATAGCTACTGAGCGTGGGAATCCCCAACTCAGGACATGATTTTAGTTGTTTTATATATTTGTTGTATCAAGTTTCCCGTACCACCCGAAGCTCTGATCCTCTCTCCCTTTTTGTCATATAACAAACATAATAGTTAAGTAAAGTATTTCGTCCATTGTCATAGCCTCTGATCTCATACTTTAGGGGGAATTTGTTATATAGTAAAATGACTTCCTCATCACCTCAGGGGGGAAAGACATGATGATTGAAGCAATGACCAAGTTCACAAGCCTAGTTTCCAAGCTAAAGCTAGCTATACACTGACAACCTGCTTTATAAATCTTCTCTACAAGCCTAAGGGAGCATTGGTGACCCAAGTAACTCTACTTGTTACCTCGAGGACAACATTAGTGAACCTTGATGAGGATCTAAGGGTCAAAGGAGTGAATTGACTAAGAAATATCCCTATATTCTCTCCTAAATCAACTCAGAAAAGTAAGGAAACATTAAAGTTTGACTTATTTGGGGGATTTCTAATCCTAATGAAGAAGGAAAATGGGAAAGAGCTCAAAAGAATGGCTACATCATTGCTTTTACCTATGGAAACTCATGTAGAAACTTGGCAACCCTAACCTCGAATGCTACATAAGCAGAGATAGGACTATTGTGAGAGGGGTCAGATCATTTGAAAGGATAGCTTACTTGATTGTCAAGCAGAGTCTCAGACCTAAGCATAAGAAGTTGGTAAGAAGGGGGAGAGAGAGAGAGAGAAGATGGAGGGGTAAGGGAAGGTTGATGAAACCAATGGTTGTAATCACTCTTTCGACATTAATATAGAACTGCAATTGTACTGTCTACTTCATGGTGTTGGTACTATAATTCATTTATATGTTTATTCAATTTCTTTTAGCATGAGTATCTTAGGTATGTGCAACTAGATGTCTTTTGTATATTCATGCATTAATTTTCGAGGGTTTATGTTGTGATTACGCTTTTCTCTTCTATGTGTAGGACTTGATCTGGAGCTGGCTCAGGGGACTTCCACCTAGCTGCATTGTGCTCTCTAGCAAATCTACACGAAGACTCAAGGTAATGAGTCTATTTTTCTTTTACAGATAGTTATTGAATATGGACATGCATGTAGCTTTGTGACAGTTGCAGATAATCTTACAGTCTACCAAGGGTCTCGGGAAGACCCTTAAGGGTTTCTTCATTCTCCATACACCGTGCATTTAATCCTATAGAAAGAACTGGGTACCTGCTCAAAACATCTACATCCTTAACTTCCTTACCTTTGTCACTAGAAATATGCACTGCAAATAACACACACCCTTTTCTATGACTGCACTTTGTTTGCATAGTTGTCACCATCCTAACTAATGTGGTTTTCTTCTTACCCTATAAGACTCTTTGTTCCCCATTGTCATCCAAGCACTCAATGGCTTTGTCATAACAATCTACCTTGGTTCTATGAAGTTACAACTAATCCATGCCCAACAACATATAATATGATCCCAATGGTAATAAATTCAAATGTTTTGTGGTAGCATACCATTCAAATCAAATGCACAAGCTCCTTACCCAACGATGAACTTGCTTCTTTGTACTTGTAGCCAACTGCATTATCAAAGTTTTTGCATGCACTTATTTATTCAAACCACACTTATCCACCAAGTCAGTACTAAATAACTATAATTAGATTGAAGGTCAATCAAAATAGAAACTACTTGATCACAAATCTTACCATCCATCTCAATGATAGATGCATGATGCTCTACCTGTTTGTTATCTAGTGTTGCATACATGCAAGGAACACTCTTATCAACATTCCCAATAGTCTGTGTCTCATGTCCACTATAGATCTGAGGCCTACCACCCTGATTTTTTGGAAAATATCTCTTAAGTTGTTCCTTACTGTATGTCTGACACTCCAATCGTCTAGTAACATCACCTTTATGCTGCTAATGTGATCCATGTCCTTGTCTAGCTACATTGGACTAATTTCATGGTGCCACATTTTCTTACTCTTATGCATTTTGAGGCCTTTTTATTTTTGTCTTCTATTTACCTTTACCTTTATATTGATCCTTCCCTTTCCATCCTTGCTAAGATTCATTCTTACACTTCAACTGTTCATAGCAATACTTCAATTTCCTAATAACTTCCTCAAGTGATTGAGGCTCATCATAATCAATTTGATCACTAAATTCTAATGTAAAACCACTGAAAAATCATTGAAATTTAACCTTCTCATATTTAAGATATGGTACATACCTTAGTATCTCCAGGAACTTGGTTGTATGCTCCTCATCTATCGTCGATCCCATCTTTAGCTCATAGAATTCTTTGCCCTTACTATCGTATTACCTTTTTGACAAGTACTTCTTCATAAAAATCCTCTTGAACTCATGCCAACTCAAGTCATCCATCCTGATGTCTCTAACCCACTTCACATATTCCCACCATATATCTGCTTTACCTCTCATGCTGAAGATAGCTACTCTATCCTTCATATTATCTGTGTAATTATGCAACTCAAAGAACTTCTTCATCCCAAGTATCCAAGCCTATGCATCTTCTGACTTTTTCACATCTCCATCAAAATTAGGTGGATTTTCTTTCTTGAATTCATCTAGCAAGTATCCACTAGCACTCCTCCTATAAGGATGGTAATAGTGATGATCATAATTCCTATCAAAACCAGAACTAGAGTAATACATGTGTCCATCACCTCTCCTATCCGGAGTATCCAACAACGTTCCATGTCTAATTGTGTCATCTCTATTTGATTTGTGGCCACCATGAGACCTACTTCCATATGCCCCATTAGTTATGTCCTCCTTCCCATGGTTGATCTGAGGTGACCCCTGTCACTGCAATTCTGAAAAACTCTGAAGGAGTACTGCATTAACCCTTGGTTGTTTCTCTTGTGCCTGCATGATTTTGTCATTGTCCACCTTACAACTCCTTATTTCTTTCTTCAAGCTTCTCAATGTGTTTGCTAAGTCAGAAGAGTGCCCAACACCACGCTTCTCATCTGATTCATAGGGAGAATATTTCTAGTCTAACATCTTGCTAGCAAATTTTGATCTCTTTCCTGCAAGGCATAATATGTCAGCTAAACCAAATCACAATAAACCATCATATATTAGCAAAGTTCAGGGAGGTTATCTCATCTGTAAGTTCAACCAAATAATTGTAATACATGTATAACATAATCATGACAACATATATAAATATAATGCATAAGAACATAACCATATAACCTTAATTCTAGCTAGAGTCCAATTCTCAATGTATGATCATACCAACTACACATACCATGACCTCATGCATGAAAATAACAACCACACCAATGAACACTAACAATAAGAAAGCATAAAAATAGGTAACCAATCATACACTCATGACGACACAATTCACATCAACAACATCCTCTTTCACATGGTGACATCACTACAACCATGACTAGCACCATGCATATGCAACAAGCATATAGCCCACAAGGATGATTAAAACAAGTGCAAATGACATGAATGCATGACCAATGCACACTGCCCATCCAATCCAAGGGGTGAACCATGCTCTAATACCACTTTGTAACACTCTCCTCTCACATATACCCAGGTATCCAACCAACTAGGGTAAACATGTGATGAGAGGATACTATGATGGGGTTCAACCTCTTATATGGCCTTAAGGACGTGGAATCGACGGAAACACAACATACAAACCTTCCAAACTAGCATGAGGTGTAACAGCCCTGGTTAAAAAATCCATGTAAAAATATTTAAGACCACGGTTGATGGGACACGTGTTCCAAGCTAAATGGTGGGAAAGACGTCCTAGTGTGGGTCTTCATTCGACTATTAATGGCAAAGGAAATGGCAAAGGATTTGGAAGAGAAAAATGGCATTTTTGCACATTTATTTATGAAAATAATGGAAATTAGGAGAAAAATGAAGGTGAAAGGTCACAAGTTGCATTTGAGGAGGAAAATGAAGAAAATAGAGGCCTCATTAATAATAAGGCTCCTAAGGATCAATGGGCAGGCTTGGTTAGTTCAGTTTTGGATTTGTCTCTCGATTCTCTCTCTCATACTCATAGACATAGTTTTCTTGGAGCCCTCTTGAAGGTTGTGCATACTTGGAGTTTGGAGCAAGAATGAAAAGGAAGAGCAAGAAATCGCAGGAGGGCATTGGGATCAACAACTACAACAGATTTGGCTTGCAAGTACCGAGTTATATGTATGTTTTCCCCACTAATTTTGGCATGCATGGCATATGCATGTGGATTATTGGTCACGATTTGTCACTAGCATGGAGGATTTACTGGATTGATAGTGGATTTTCCAAGCCTTTCCATTTCCTAGATAGTCATAGTATTGTGTGTTCATTTTCTTTGTTTTCTGGTTGGTTCTCATGTTTCCTTAGCTTGGGATGAGTTACTAGTTCTCGAAGCCTTGGTTGGAAAAACACTTTGGAGCCCTGTAACAACTTGGGTTGAGTTATTAGCCTTGGAGCCTTGGTTGGAAAAACGCTCTGGAGCCTTTGGTGGGTTTAGTTACTAGTTTTGGAGCCTTGGTTGGACAAACACTCTAGAGCCTTGTAGTATTTGTGGGTTGAGTCCACGATCCTTGGCTAGAACAAACACTCTGGAGCCCTAGAAGGATTTGATAGAGACCAGTCTAATATGGTTTTGTGATGTCTAACTGTGAGGTGGAATCACGATTTGATGGTTTGAGTGGATGGCCTTTGGAAGCGCTAGATGGTTTTGGATTTTGTTTTACGAGATCCCACATTCATTCCTGGAATATGGCATGGGGGTGAATGGTTGAAGAGATATTTGGTTTAGCCATTCTACGATTGGGTGGAATGTGGTAGTCCAATACCAGGTTGGCTTTTGCATCATTAATATGAGGTTATTTCTCCTTGTTATCTCATGAGTATTATACTAGTTTATACGTGGATTATATGGTTGTTGTTTCCTTGTTATTTTTGTTGTTATTATGTTGGTTATGAATGTGTATTATGACAGTGGCTCTGTATGGCTCCCATCGTGTTTTTACTTGTATATGAATGAACATTGTATCTATAGCCTAATGGATGAAACTACAACTAATGTGATAAGGAAACAATGCTTCATAGCAAATCTCAAATAAGTATGAAAACTCTATGCTTAGATATGTTGTTTAAACCTATAGATTGCATTGATGCCAAGTGTTTGACAGAGTGTCAGTCCTAGTTGGGGATGGTCGGGCCTAGTCCTAGAGTTAGTTTTTGGTTTACTAGTCTTGTCATCGCATGTTTAATGGATTTTAGAATTTACATCAAGTTATGAGTAGTGGCCATAATTATAGGCTTGAAAAGTACCTTAAATTTCCTGAACTTTGGCATAGGTCTATTGGAAAATGTCCCTGGATGCAAGAATGCAGGCTTGTGGGAGCATCCAGAGATCTTTGGATGGTGGCATGCCCATAGAATGGGAGTGTCTAGATGTAAAGAGGTCTAAAACCTCAGTGGGACCCAGGTGTTGGTTAGTAGAAAGGTTGGGATAGGTCGTAGGGTTCCTATTGTTGATGTTGAAGGTCTATATGGTGTGTTTCCATCGATTCAACTTCCTTAACATGACTTAGGAGGTCAAATCATATCATAGTAACTTATCGTCACATGTTTACCCTGGTTGGTCGAGTTCTTGGGTAGATGTGGGAGGAGGGTGTTACAGAGTGGTATCAGAGCATGGTTCACCCCTCGGACTGGATGTACAATTTGTTGGTCATGCATTCATATTAGTTGCATAGGTGTTCCTTATGCTTGTAGTCCATTTGCTTGTTGCATTTGCATGGTGTTGATCATGGTTGTAGTGATGTCGCCATGTGAAGGTTGATGGTGTTGTTGATGGTGTTGTTGTAGGATGTGTTTTCATGAGTGTATGGGTGTATATGCATTTGTTATGCATGTTGGTGTCCATATGTTACTATGCATGCAATTTCATGGTTATAATTATGCATGTATAGTAGGTCGAACATGAATTGTGAGGTCATTGTATGATCCAGGTGGATATTAGTGGCCACCTGCTTATTCCACCTAGACCACCCAGTCAGTTTCATCTGTTTCCTCAATTGTAGCACAATTTACTGTTTTTTGTAGTTTTTTGGGTCCTGAACTTCCAAAGTTGTTTTGAGGCCCTAAACAACTTTGTTTTTGGCAAAATGGGAATAGACCAATTGCTATTGTGCCAAAAAAATGTCATTTAGGGACTCAAAATGGCTTTGGAAGTTCAGGACCCGAAAAACTACCAAAAATAGTAAATTGTGCTACAATTAAGGAAACAGATGAAACTGACTGGGGGATCTAGGTGGAATAAGTGGGTGGCCACTAATATCCACCTAGATCATTCCTCCCCCCTTAGGAAGCAATGTCCCCCATTGTGTGAAGAACCTCCCTGAAGTGAGGAAATTTCTGTTCAACCTGGTCCCTGGTAAGATATTTTGCAGTTTTGATGTGTCTAGTAATGGTGGGAAGCATGGTCGAGGGTGATCCACATTGAAAGCTCGGTACAAGCCAAGGAATGGGCTCCAAATAATTATTTCTCACAACCATGGTAATTGTGTAAGGACCATATCAGAGTAGTATGAGCTTCTGATGGGCTCTTGTAAGGTGTTCTTTATGCAAATGCAACCAAACTTTGTCGCCCACTTGAAACTTATGTGGCACCTGATGTTGATCATGTCGCTACTTGTACTTGGAATTTTCCACAATGGAGCAGTGATATATCAGCCCATTGGGTAGAGGTTCTCTGGGAGTTAGATAGAACAAATGCTTGACCTGATAGTGAAATGGTACCCCTGTGGGTAAGGAGAAGATGTCCCCATATTCTTTCATGACCATATCCACCTACTTCTGCTATGTGGACGAACCCTTCCCGGGGACCGTGGATGTCGCTACAATATTCCCCTTACTTTGAGAGTGAACTAGAAAGAAAACAAATTTCCTAGTGTGGGAGATGATCTTGTTACATTTATTAGTAGATATCAAGGAGGTGGCGATAGGTGGGGCTACCTCCAGTATCTTGTATAATGTATTACCCAAAGAAATAATCACAAAGAGAGGTCTAGACTCATATACAAGATGCCTCTTCCACAAGTATGGTTGTCTTAATAATACATCCCAAATGTCGAGAGGAGAAATATCACAAAATACCTCATCTGTGAAGGGCTTGATGCTATAGGGAAGGCGTCACTGCTAGCTGACTCGGAGATCTCATCCTTGATGAAGCCACCTGATGTTGTATGATTGCAAGTGTGGTATGGTTAGTAGGCCGAACCACTTCACAACCTCTGCTAAAATGAGGTTCTTTTGGCTACCACTTACGACAATGAATTACAGTGACAAACCCTTCACCCACATTTGTGAGTGGAAAAGATGCTCCCCCTCCTCTGGATCTTCAGGCTCATTCTTCTGGATATTGGCAGTTGGCAACCATGGCACTGGAATCTGCATCAATAATCTACCTCCCTTTGTCATTCCTCTTTTCGGGTTCTTACTCATCATCGGAACATGCATCTGATTTTGAAACCTTCAACTCAGCCACTAGTGACTGCTTGGCCTGACACTCACTTGTGTTGTGAGTGGGGCTCTGATGGAACTCACACCACTTCCCTATGTCCTTTCTGACTTCGTGGTGGTGTTCTTTTCTTGCAGATTCGACGGGTTGTCTTGGGTCACCCCACCTTGGATTTGTCCTTTGCTCTTCAGATTCGCAGATCCAAAGTCTCACTTCTTCTGTTTAAAATTCTACTTGATCTTGACAGCATATCGGTACGCCGTGCCGAGCAAGGAGATGTCCAAGAACTACATTTCACCCTAGATGTACTTGTGTAAGTATTTGCGGTATTTGAGTACCAAATTCCGCTAATAATCCTTGATACCCAACTTTATGCGAAAGGATGAAAAATATTGGTAAACTCCAAAACGTCTTCATCCCTTCCATGTCGTAGAGTGGTCCACTTTATGTATTTATCCCCATATCTTTTGATAGGGTAGTACTACTCCTTGATGGCATCCAAGAATGAATTCTAAGTGGGTGAGGATGAAAACAGTGAGCCATGCTTTCATCCTCATACTCATGGTAGGTTTCCCACCAATCCTTGATATGGGGGGTGGCTTGAGAAGTGAAAAAGTGATATTTTCCCAGTTGGAAAAATTATGAACAAAAAAATATCCTTCTAACATATTTAACCATTTATCAATGAAATTTACATCTATCTGACCCTCAAATATGGGAATGTCAAAGTTAACTTGTACCTTAAAGGGTGTGGCGCTTCTAGAGTAGCTGCTAGAAGTAAATGCATCGCCCTTGGGTAGTCACTAAAGGATCTGGAAAAGATTTCCATCATCGCATTTCTTTGTTGCTTGAGGGCTTCTTCGAGCAAGATTTTGATAGGATCTCCTGCCCCTTCGTCTTTATTTCCATCTGCCATGGGAGGTTGTTGAGATTTGCGAGGCTGTTCTTGCAAAGGTTTGACCAATTCAAGCCCTAACTCCTTATGTCCTAACCTCGTTGGGGACATGCAAATAAAAACAAAGAAAGATCAAACCGCTCTGATACCATTGATCTGGATTTAAAGAGGAACAAAACAAATTACAAATGTAACCATAAATAAAGAGATGCAGCAGAAATAACACTTCATTTCATTAATATCAAACTATTGAAGTATGCTTAGAAACAAAATGGAAATAAGACTAGCTCGGGCAATGGTAGCTTATCTCTGAGAAGAGATGTGGTGGCTACATGCCTCTAAACTAAGTTACAATGACGCTCAAGGGCCTTTTTATTATTGACAATAAGAGAAAACCCTAAACAACCAAAACCTTAACCTGAGGAGATGTAACATCAAGAGTTTATGGGCCCCGTTGGGGTTAGTTGGGTAGGTAACTTCTTGGGGTCGAACTTGGTGATATTATCTCCATTTGATGTGTATGATACCTCGTTGTAAATATCTCTCTAAGGACTACAACTATTGACGTGATTTCCATAGAAATCACTAATTTCCATGGAAATCATGTTAAGTTGTAGTCCTTGGAGAGATATTTCTAATGAGGTATCATATGCATCAAATGAAGATAATATGACCAAGTTATGACCCTACGAAGTTGGATTCCCATATAACGCCAACAGGTTCCATAAACTATTGGTGTTACATCTCCTCATGTTAGGGTTTTGCTTGTTTAGGTTTTTCTCTTATTGTCAATAATAAAAAGGCCCTTGAGCCTCATTGTAACTTAGTTCAGAGGCATGTAGCCACCACATCTCTTCTCAGAGATAAGCTACCATCACCCTAGCTAGTCTTATTTCCATTTTGTTTGTAAGCATACTTCAGTATTTTGATATTAATGAAATGAAGTGTTATTTCTGCTGCATCTCTGTATTTATGGTTATATATGTAATTTTTTGCATTCCTCTTTAAATCTAGATCATTGTATGCATTTTAGGTCATCATGATGTTGTTGGTTATTATGATGTTGATGTGTTGGTTGAGATAGAGTAGGAGATGCAAATCATCAAAGTGAAGTTGCAACATCGACTTTGGGGCAAGAGCATGTCTTCATATAGGTTTGTATGTTGGGAATGTAGGTATGTTGGTTAATGTTTGTTATATGCATTATGGTTATGTGTATTCCTTTCATTCTATTAAGGTTATGGTTACATACATGATAGATGCTAGTTGATTAGTGTAGTCATATGCACATGTGTCGGATATTCATGAATGATAGTGACTTCTGTTTGTATGCATTGCCATTGTTGTTTTATGTTAGATAACTTGTTATGATTATGTTATATGTTATATGTTGTTGAAGAGAAATTTTCTATATAATGCTAGTAACTTGATGATTAGGGTTATTACATTAAGATCTTGATATTATGTGTATCATAATAATTTGGATTAGTCTATGAAAATGGTTAAGGTTATGACATTCAAGTATGAGTTAATATGTTTTGATATTATGGAATACTAATATAGAATGATTGTACATACATCATTGTTATGCATGAATGACAAGTGTTTATGAGCGTATGATGTGAACATGTTAGTTAGCTACTCTTATGGATATCATGAACTTATTTGTGGTTGAGTTGATATGTTGTGAAGTTATATCGTGTTAATCTGGATTGATTATGCAGACAATATTACCTCCCCTGAGATACATTAAGGTATGAACTTGTTTATGTCATATACTTTGTACTTGAATGTTTGATTATGTCGTCTATCTGGTGTTTGAGTGTTTGTTGTTTATTATGTCATCTATTTGATTTATTCAACATAGTATGTTTGCGAGTTGGTTGAATGTTTGATGAATTGCATGATATGAGTATGTGTTCAAATGATCATGTTTTAAGATGATTGTACTAACACATAAGTGTTGAGACAGTTAATATGTACTTTAGTGTAAGTAGGTGATATTTGTAGTATTATGTCTAATGAATATGAGTGGACTATGGATTATGACATGATTGTTAGTCTTTGTAAAGTTCGATTTCAAATTGATAGATATGATTGTATTGATATTGGGAACATGTGGTCAACATATGTAAATAGTTACAGGAAGCATGGTTGGTATTATCATGACAAGGTACCAATTGATGTGTTTAAATAACTAACAATTGGGTGATGTGATAGCACATAGTAAGCATCGATTGCAACAAGGTAAAAAGGTAAAAGAAAGGAATTGGACAAGAATTCCTTTGGCTATGTTTGGAAACCCTAAATGAGTGCTTTGCATACAGGAAGTCTTTTTAACCTTGAATTTTCCTGACATTATTTGGATATTTTTTATATTCCTCAACATGTATTTGATAGGTATATCAACTAGTTCTAATTATAGCTGGACCCGTCAAGGAATTAGAGTCCCTTGAGGGATGGCATGGATGTGTTCAATTATAAGGCAATGTGCTTGGCATAACAAGGTAAGGTAACTTCTGTGTCATTATGTTTATTTATGCATTGATAGTTATGTGTTCATGGCAATATGATGCAAGGGATTGCATGGAAAAGGGACTACCATGAAATCTTAAAGAAGGCTCAGGTTAAGATTTCCTTTGGAAGCTCCGAGAACCATGGGGATTGATTCATGGTGTCTGTTGATAGTCTTGTGATTTTGGTATTTTGTGATTTGCTTGCACTTGATTTGCAATTTTGTTGTCTAGTGCATGATCATGCCACTTTGTTTGTGGTGTCATATTGTTATTGGTTTTCATGGTTTTCTTCTTGTTTGTTTCTTGTGATTACCTTTTAAGTTTTGAGTCTTGGAAATTGGTTGGGAAAAAGGAAAGTTAACGGATCTCAGGGAGAGTTGTGTGGTACCCGTCAGGTAGGGTAAGACCTAGATGAAGCTCAGCGCATGAGTAAAGGGAAGTTGAAGGAAAGAATGTGACATACAGTTGGATTGGTTTTGTCCATTAGGATAATGGATGATGGCAGGATAGTCATGAGAAAGGTAACAAGAAAGGTAAGGTAAATGGATTTGAAGCATCAGATGTTTTGGCTATGTTGGGAACTATTGTTCTCGATGTTGTGCATGTGTTCCATGCGTAAAGGGAGTTCTCTTAACCTTGATTTATAATATTAGGTAATTATGTTATGATTGTGATTATGTTGATGTTTATATATATATATATTATTATATATATATATATATATATATGTTTGTATGTATGTGATTTATGACAGGGTTGTCAGGGATCATTCTTGCAGAGGAATGATTTCCTATGCATATGAATGGCATGAAGAGGTTCCTCATTTATGAGGAATCAAGTGGGAATATTAGTCCTGACAAGTCTATGAGGTCAGTATCATGTGGATATGAATTCATATTATGTCATTATATTATGTTTATGTTATGGACATGACATACTAAGGGAAACATCAATGAAACGAAAGCAGTGTGGTCTACAACATGTTAGGATAAGCATGGATGGCAGAGAGACACTGGAAGCAAGGTTGGTTCATAGAGGTAGTGTGGTTTTGGAAGTGTAGTAATAATGTTGTGCATATGTTGTATATGTTTTACATGTTGCATCTGTGATGTTGTGCACATGCAGTGTTGTGCATATATAGTGTGTGTACATGTTGTTTATGCAATGTTATGTAAAGGGTGGTACATATAGTGTTGTGTGAATGTTGCATATGTAGTGATGGGTATAAATGGTGTTATGTACATGTTGGATATGCAGTGTTGTGTACATGTTGGATATGTGTTGTTGTGTACATATTGTAATGTGTGCATGATGGATATGCGGTGTTGTGTGCATGTTGGATATATAGTGTTGTGTACATAGGGTACTATGTACATGTTGTATATGCAGTGCTATGTACATATAGTGTTGTGTGCATGTTGTACATATGGTGCTATGAACATATGGTGTGGTGTGCATGATTGTCCAAGTGGTGTTGTGAGCATGTGGTGTCGTGTACATGTTGTACATGTGGTGTTGTGTGCATGCGGTGTTGTGTACATGTCATGCATGTGATGTTGCATATATGTGGTGTTGTGTACATCTCATGCATGTGTTACTGTGTACATGTGGTTTTGTGTACACGATGTATCGGTGGTACGATGTACATGTGGTGTTGTGTACACGTTGTGCAGGTGGTGCCATGTACATCTGATGCTATGCACACATTTTACAGGTGGTTATTTGTACAGGTGGAATTGTGTACGTATTATACATATGGTACTGGTGTACATGTGGTATTGTGTGTGTATTGTACATGTTGTGTTGTGGGTGTGCGGTACTATGTATGTGCATTGTGTAGTAATGGTATCATGACATGTGTATTCATTAAGTTGTACTCTGTGTACGTATATGTATTGTATGGTGTTGTACATCGGGTGTAGATTTATTCTGTGGTGGTTTACTCTAAGTGTAGGTGTATGTATTCTGTTGTGTTGTTCACTGGTTGTAGATCTATGTGTGGTATGTCAGGTGTAGGTGCATGTATTGCATGATGTGGTATGTCAAGTGTAGGTGCACTTGGTTGAGGAGAAGGCACCGTGTGTTTGTCAGGTGTGGTAATCGATCCAGAGTGCATACTGAATAAAGACAAAGGTAGAAGCTAATGATTGATTAAAGGATAAGTATCAAAATTTTATTTTAGTTTTATTATGCATCTGATCTATGATTATGGTTTATGATGATTGCATGTGATTCATTATTTTGATCTATGATGGTTGTGTTTTGAGCTAACCTGATGTGATATGTTTATAAATGATGATTTGGTCAAAGATGCTAGTTTGACTTGTTGTGACAAGAAGTGAAGAGAATTGCAAGTGTACCTTATTGATGAGCTACCAATGAGGTATGATTTGAAGTTATTTCAATTTATTTTAAATCTAATGGAAATTATGTGCTTGGTACAGGAATGCATGAACATGCCCGGTTGGGTGGTTGAAATCAAGTGCACGAATTTTCAACAACAAAAGGAATTGGAAAATGCAGTAATATGCTAGTAAAGTATTCAGGAGTAGAGATATTTTGGGACACTGGTACCCAATAGTGTCTGTTGATTTCCATGAGCATGCTATGACTGGTATGATGGTTGAGGCAGGATATATCTTGGTTTTTATATCTTTCGATGTGAGGAATCCTTGCCAAGGGATGGACTGCCCAAGATGGGGGTGCCAGAATATCTTGGAAGGTGTGTGACTACACGGAAGGGGGTGACCAAATTTCTTGAGGGATTGTGTAACAGAGTGGGGTAGGTCGTGGATGGATTTTTTTTGGTCATTAGCGTTGCCAGATAAAATCAAATGCATATTGGGAGTGTGCCCTGGAATAATGAGTCAATAATTGTTCGTTGAGAGGACAAGTGGTGCAGGATTATAGTGGTGGACATTGGATGCAACTTTGACTTTACACTGGATTATAGATTTCCTAGGAAGGAGGTGAATCCTGGTATTACTTTGATGGTGGAGGTGTGGGCCTCTTGATTCCCTTGTTGCAAATTCAGGCATTGTATCCTTTTATTTGTTGGTTGAGAAAATGTGCATATGTGTATATGTGTGTATTATTGTAAATATTGTATCGATATGGATTATAAATATCCATAGACAGTATGATTATTTTCTAGGTGAAGCAAATGTGTATGTGTGTATATGTGGTTATTATTGTAAATATTGTAATGACTTGTGTTATAAAGCTCTAGTAAATGGTATGTTTGTCATGTTTTAGCAAATGGTCACTGTCAATACTGCAACAAGCTATATTATAAAGCTCCATGTGCAGTATGTTTTGTTTTCAACAGTCTAGTTGGTTTTAGATGTCATTAGACACCAAGGACAGTGTTCCCTTAAGGGGGAGGGTTCTGTAACAACCCTGGTTAATAAATCCATGTAAAATATATATAAGACCACGGTTGATGGGAAATGTATTCTAAGTTGAATGGTGGGTAATACATCCTAGTATGGGTGTTCATTAAGTTATTAATGGAAAAGGAAATTGGAAAAGGCACTGGAAAAGGATTTGGAAAGGAAAAATGGCATTTTGGCACATTTATTTATGAAAATAATGGAAATTGGGAGAAAAGGGAAGGTGAAAGGTCATAGGTTGCACGTGAGGAGGAAAATGAAGGAAAATAATGGAAAATGAAGAAAATAGAGGCTTTATTGATAAAAATGTTTCTGAGGATTAGTTGGTAGGCTTGGTTAGTGCAAGCTTGGTCAATTCAGTTTTGGAGCTCTCTCTATCTCTCTCTCTCTCTCTCTCTCTCTCTCTCTCTCATACTCTTGGACACATATATTTCTTGAAGCCCACTTGGAGAGTGTGGATACTTGGATTTTAGAGCAAGAAGGTAAAGGAAGAGCGGGAAAGCACAAGAGGGTATCACGATTAACAACTACAACGAATTTGGCTTGCAGGTACTGAGTTGCATGTATGTTTTCCTCACTAGTTTTAGCATGCATGGCATATGCATGTGGATTATTGGTCATGATCTGTCACTGGCATGTAGGATTTCCTGGGTTGATAGTGGATTTTCCTAGCTTGGCCATTTCCTAGATAATGATGGTGTTGTTGGTTCGTTTTATTTATTTTTTGGTTGGTTCTCATGTTTCCTTAGCTTGGGTTGAGTTACTAGTTCCTGGAGCCTTGGTTGGACAAATTCTCTAGAGCACTGTAACAACTTCGGTTGAGTTATTAGTCCTAGAGCCTTGGTGGGACAAATGCTCTGGAGCCATTGGTGGTTGAGTTACTAGACCTGGAACCTTGATTGGACAAACTCTTTGGATCTTGGGGGTAGTTGTGGGTTGAACCTCGGAGCCTTGTTTGGAACAAATGCTCTAGAGCCCTGGAAGGCTTGGATAGAGACCAATCTAATGATGGTTTTGTGATGTCCAACTGTGAGGTGGAATCACAGTTTGATGGGTTGAGGTGGATGGCCTCTGGAAGCTGTGGATGGTTTTAGATTGATGTGTTTTAGGAGATCCCACATTCATGCTTGGAATATGGCATGGGGGTGAATGGTTGAAGAGATATTTCGCTCATCCATTCTATGGCCAGGTGGAAAGTGGTAGTCCCATACCAAGTTGGGTTTTTCATCATTAATATGAGGTTATTTATCCTTGTTATCGCATGAGTATTATACTGGTTTATATCTGGATTATATGGTTGTTGTTTCCTTCATATTTCTGTTGTTATTACATTGGTTTATGAATGTGTATTATGACAGTGGCTATGTATGGATCCCATCATGTTTTTACTTGTATATGAATGAACAATGTATCTATGGGCTAATGGATGAAACTAAAACTAATGTGATAAGGAAACAATGCTTCATAGAGAATCTCATATAATTATGAAACCCCTATGATTAAATCTATTGTTTACACCTACAGATTACATTGATGCCAACTATTTGACAGAATGTTAGTCCCAGTTGGGGATGGTCAGGCCTAGTCCTAGAGTTATTTTTTGGTTCAATAGTCTTAGCACCACGTGCTTAATGGATTTTAGAAGCTATAACAAGTTATGGGTAGTGACCAAAATTATAGGCTTAAAAAGTGGCTTAAATTCCTCGGACTCTGGCACAGGTTTGCTAGAAATAGTCCCTGAACGCAGGTATGCAAGATTGTGGAAGCGTCGAGAGCTCTCTGAATGCTGGTATGCCCATAACATAGGAGTGTCCATAGGTCAAGAAGTCTAAAACCTCAGTGGGACCTAGGGGTTGATTAGCAAAATGGTTGGGATGGTTCCTAGGATTCCTATTGCTGATGTTGAAGGTATGTATGGTGTGTTTCCATCGGTCCACTTCCTTAACGTGACTTAGGAGGTCAAATCATATCATAGTAACTTCTTGTCACATGTTTACCCTAGTTTTCCAGTTTCTTGGGTAGATGTGGGAGGAGGGTGTTACATGAGGACTCCCAGGAACCATCCTAACCTTCTTGGAAACCAACCCTTGGGTCCCACAATTTTTTTAGACCAATTAACCCCCGGACTCTCCCATGATATGGGCATGCCTGCATCTAGAGGGCTCTAGATGCTCCCATAGCATGGTATGCCAGTGTCTAGGGACAATTTTTCTCAGTTTGTGCCAACGTCCCTAGGATTTGAGCCACTTTTTAAGGCCTAGAGCCCAGGTCACTGCCCATAATTAAATGACAATTTCCGAACAAAAATATAACAAGGTAATGATGATACAAATGCAATTACTTGCACAAGGGATTGAATCGATGCCTACTAACCATGACAAGAATTTCGTAAAAAAATATCACAAATATGTAATCTATGTGTGTAAACAACAAAATTAGGCATAAGGGTCTCATACTTATTTGAGAATCGCTAAGAAGCATTGTTCCCTTATATAATTAGTTGCATTATCATCTATTAGGTCAAACATATATTGTTCATTCATTTCCAAATAAAAACATGAGGAAAGACATACATCACCACTGTCATAATACATGCTTATAACCAACATAATAAAAACAGAAATATCAAGAATACGTCAACCATAAATTCCACATATAAAACCAATACATTTATACATGGGATATCAAGGAGAGAACATATTATTAATGAATGCAAAATCGAACCCAGGATAGGACTACCATGTTCCACCCGACCATAGAATGGCTTAGCCAATTCTCTCTTCAACCATTCACCCCTGTGCCATATTCTAAGCATGAATGTGGGACTCAAACCAAAAGAACCAACCAGGGCATCTCGAGGCTCAACCACCTCACCCCCATTAATAGAAACTAGGAATTACCATAATCCATCCCGATCACTAGGCCAACACAATAATAATGTAATAATAAGCTTTATCATGATCTCCACCAGATCACTAGGCAAAAGCAAGCATGGATTCCATTGGATTTCTCCACCTACACTGTGAAGAATTTTCTTGTCTCCTAGTCTCTCAACCTTTACCGCAATCCACACTGGATCACAAGGTCCTAAACTGAGACCCACTCTTCAAGATTTACCAAATATAACATCCTCAAATTACTTGGCCTGATGGAGAGCAACCACCTCTATGATTTACTGTATATCTCGTCATTCATTGGTCGAGGATTCCTAGGCCCACCGAGGCAACAAAAAATCTAGATTTACAATAACCAACATTTCGGTTCAGGGGTTACTAGGCCATGTGTTCTATTATTGAGAGATCCACCTCACTTAGCTTTGAATCCATTCGGAAATCTAGCTCAACCAAAACATGAGAACCCCATCACACCATGACTATCCGGAAATGTCAAGGCTAGGCTGAAAACACTATCACACCTGGAAAAACCCATGCCATAATAGAAAAAGAACCATATGCAATACCATACATGCCAAATCTAGCAATGAAAACACACGTGCAAAATGATACCTGTAAAGAAACTTGATGCTTCTTGATCCTACTCTTCCTTGCTTGCCCCTTCCTTCCTCTTGCCTTCTTTTCCTTTCTTGATCCAATGACAAAGTGCTCCAAAAAAGCTCTAAGTGTGCAAGAGTGAGAGAGAGAGAGAATAATAAGAGAGCTCTGAAACTGAACTGAAAAAAGGTTACAAACTAATCCTCATAAACATTTTTATCAATTAGGCCTCTATTTTCTTCATTTTCCATTATTTTCCTTAAATTTCCTCCTCACATGCAACCTGTGACCTTTCACCTTCCTTTTCGCCTAATTTCCATTATTTTAATTAATAAATGTGTCAAAAATTTCATTTTTCCTTTCCAAAGCCTTATCCATTACCTTAGCCATAATAAACTGAATGAACACCCACTAAGATGTTTTGCCCAACATTCAGCTTGGAATAAGTGTCCCATCAACCCCGTAATTATTTTTTCCTTTATTAATTTTTATGACATGGAATTTTCACTAGGGTTGTTACAGTTGCAGTAGAGAACTAATCACACTAGGTGGGACGGTCGCCTTTTAGAGTGTGAGGATCCATTTACTTGTTTTGGAGTCCATCAGAAAACTAATATTGCAAACTATTTATGTTTGCACGAGACATAGGATGTTTAAGTGGGGAACTCTCTTGTGTCAATTGCATTCAATGTGAACAAAGAAATTATGGGGGTGTGTTGCCACGTCCCTTAGCCATGTGGCTTGGTAGGATGGTGACAACCTGCCCCCACCCTCTCTCGATACTAGAACCTCGTCCAAGGTTTTTTTAGCATTGCATTGATGTATCCTATGTTGTTGAAATATTTGTAAAAATATATCTTTGTCTCTTATGAATTTCTTGGCTTCCTAGGCCCTCTACAACCCTAACATTGACATTGACATGTTTGGGATGATGACATATTGTAGTTTTTGGTGACAAGTGGCAGTTCTCAATTGAATACAAACAAAATAAAATGTCACCAATGATTGGATGTGGATAGACAAAAATGTTTGAGAAGTCCACCCCTTAAAAGAGTTTCTTTGGTGTAATTAACATGTGTATCATTATTGAAAATGCCCAATATAAATAGGTTGGAAAAGATCCTCATATAGTCTTTAATAATGGAAATGTAAGCTCTATGAACACAGGAGAGAAAGGAAAAGTAAAAGAATGCATCTAAATATAGGATCACTAATCAAATGGATATGTCGTCATGGAAATGGAGTTGAGGGTTTATTCGAGATTTTCAAACAAACAAGCTCTCATTGACTAAACAAGAAATGAATGGGTTACTGAGTAAAGCGGGAGGATCATAAAAGTGTATAAAAGTAAAGGGTTGTTTATCAAAGGAGAAATTATATGGAAATCTTGTGATTGGTGAAGAAGATACACACACTTAAGAACAAGCAATATCATCTCTAGCTAGTTGTGCAACGAATTTTGTGTCTATCAAGCACATAAAAAAAGGCTTACAAAGGAAAGGAAATCGATGAAGCAAAAGGGAACCAATGAAAGGTCAACTTTCTCAATAACCCTACTCTTAGTGAATGGAATATAATAGGTATCATTCAAGCACATGGCAATGGGAAGACAAACACATTAGGAAAGAGAGAGCTCATGTGCCAAGAAAAAGAGGGACATGTATCAACAATGTGAATGACATGGAGAAAGTGATGTTGGATGAGGCCAAGGGTGCACAAATCATTTGATATTACCAAAAAAGTGATGTGCATGGAATCAAGTGAGACAAGAGAGAGGTTAGGGCATCCTAGTGTCACATATGTGGACCAGCCATCCTTTGCGACATTGACAAAAAGGCCCAGAACTTGAAAGTGAACATTGGTTCCTTTTTCTATAGTGAGTTAAATGAAAAAGCAGAGATCTCAAGTTCAATCCTCTCCATAAGGATTGCACATAGTTGAAAGATAGCCATAAAAGGCAATGATTATGTATCTCTTATGCTTATAATGGTAAATAATGTGCTTACATATATTGTAATCAACAAAAGGGAGATCTCTAGATGTTCATTTTTTACTTAGCCATCATGGAGATGAACACTCTCTTACAATGAAATAAAGGAACTTCCAATGAATCTACTAGAAGCTTACACATTACCATCGAAATATTGTGAACCCCAAGAATTTTTCCATGGAAGCTAATAGGGGTTTTGGGGAATAATGATTTGATTCAAGGCCTTGATCATGGTCAAGGATGAAAAACAAGTGCCTTGGGATACTGTTGTAACTTCTCAAACTCATAATCCTTGAATAAGTCCTTAAACAAACATATGAATCATTTACCATGGATCCTCAATCTAAGCTCTTCTATGTATGTTGTTACATATCCTTGAGACCTGGTTTGTTCCACTACTTGCTAAGGATATGTAAAAAAAATAACTTAAAACTTGAAAATTGAAGAATAATCCCTTGCATGTTAAACTATTCAACTAATAAGTTATGATGAAAATGGATGATAATGAGAGTGAAAGGCCATGCATCCATAACTTGAAGGTCAAAATACTTTGAGCTACTATAACACTAGAAGGCAATGGACTTATACCTGTACTTTTGACAAGTATTTGTGTAAGATTTAGTTCTGGATATCTACTATAATGCTTTTGCTTTCAATATTGTTCACATTTTTCAAGTATTTGTATAAAATTTAGTTTTGGATATGCATTATAATGCTTTAATCTTGTATTATTGTTCACTAACACTTTTAAAGAGGATATTAATAATTGAGATTGTAGATTTTCACATTTAGTCATAAGTGCATGATATTCTGGATATGAACTATGTTAGAGTTTAGAAACATGCCCAACATTTCAAGTGAACATTCCACTTATCATCGAGGAGCTTCATTTTTATCCCCTCAAGATGGGTGGAGTGTCCACCCAAAACATTTGATATATTTCTAAAATACAGTCTAAATATCTATGAATTTGATTTTTTCTTATCACTCAAAATAATGGGAAGGGAAATTGAGATTTTTTTTGTCTCAATTCCAACAATAATCATTTTGCATGAATGAGATTACTATACTATTCATTAGATATGCAAAATAAGGTTGTGGTAAAGGTATATGAGCTTGTTGAATCCAATTTTATATTAAAAATAATGATTTCAATGATAACAAATTACTATTGAAATAAAATAATTATATATATATATATATATATATATATATATAATAGTTTTAACCTTCTTCCATTTCCAAAATTTAGCATAGTTGAAATTCAAAATTCTCACCACAAGAACACTAATAATTCTAAACCTTAAATTAGGATAACAATTACTAATTACTATCAATTAATGTAAAGATGAAATATATTTTATTTAAAAAATAATAATTTTAAAGTTATTATGGATTGATTTTTTTGTTTACGGCTTAAAATAATGGGAAGGCACACTGCTCTTTTTTTTTTAATTAATAGAATTTGAAATATTAGATGCTATTATATATAATTTAGTTACAATAAATATTCATAAATAATTCATATATTTAAGATATTGAAATTGATTTTACATTAAAAATAACAATTTTATCAAATCCAAAATTATAATTTTTATTTTAATAAAAATATATAACTAAATTTTAATATAAAAAACTCAAAACATTTTAAAACATAAAATGTTGTATATCAATCATCTTTTAAAATTTCAATAATTATTTTATTATGTCTTCTGGAACATATAGCATCCAAACCGAAAACATTAAAAACATGTCATCTTTTCAAATTTCAATAATTATTTTATTATGTCTCTGGGGAACACCTAGCATCCATCTCAATGTATTGATTAGAAAGTATATTTTTTTTAATGTATTGATTAGAAAGTATATTATTTTTAATTATAAAGTTGAACTTAGGTGCAATTTTTTTTGTTATTTTTTCATTTAAAAAGAAAAAAATAACTTTTATTTGTGGCTGAGAGAAAATGTCATCACCCATTGAGCCCAAGATGGGAGGGCAGGATGATGTTCGTGGCGTCATAATCTATTTGGGGATTAAATTTAGTCAATTTTGGGAATTATTATTGTTATGACAAGAATCACAAGGTTTTGAATAAAATGAGGGCTTGCGAGAGGAATTGATTCTACCATTCAATGATGACGATGTGCATGATGTGGAGCCCCACTTATTCCTGCATAGTATGTTTTCAGGTAGCTGAATACCCTTTCGCATTACAAATCTAATCCTTCATTAAAATATCATTCTTTGTGGTATGGTTTGTTGTTTAATTTTATTTGATTTTTGGCTACTATTTATTTGGGGTTCTTTGCATTGATTTTTTTGTTTGACGTTTATTTTCGGATTTGACTATTGCAATTTGAGATACTATTGTTGGAAATGTATTTCTTATACGATTCTATTCAAAACTTGGATTTTATTTCATTTGTCCAATTTCACCTTGCAATGATGAATTTGATTGAAAGGATGCCCATTGCTATTTATCTCCATGAACAAGACCTTGTTGAAGTTTTAAAGATGAAACATGTTTTTGGTGCATGTAAGGAAATGGTGAGAGAAATCCTACCAATCCTATATGATTTTCTATCTCATTTATCTCTACATGTGGGTTCAACAATTACTAAATTATTTGTATGATTAGGTCATTTATAAAGCATTTTTTAGGGTTTGCTATTAAAGGCGATGAACATCTATGGCACAAAAACATCAAATGGAGAGGAAAGTAGCTGGGGAACTTATTATCCTGGGGTGTACCTCCTCTTTCTCTAGAATATGAAACATGCCTCAGAAATTTGTATAGTATTGTATAGATGGAAGATAAGTTTGATTGAAATGCTAGATTTTTATTTTTTTACACTCGTTGACCATTTTGGATGTTTCTTATTGACTGGAACTGTGTGCTCATTTTACTTTATTATGCATTGGATGTTTCTTATTGATTGAAACGATGTTCTAATTTAGCATTTATTTTGCAGACTGAAACTATAAAGCAACAATATCAATTGGTCAGTTGGTTTGAATTTCAAAACAAAATGGTTTCGAGGGTCTGGGATTTGTTGTAACATTTTCTTGGCAAAATGACAGTTAAATTTTTTTGACTTCCTCTATATTGGCTCAAAATATGTTGCCTTTTTCTCTTCTCCAAAGTTTATTTAAGCGTTCTCATCCCATTGGCATCTGGTATTTGGCAAAAAGAGTTTTCATTGCATGCTGGACATCTTACCCAAGGTGCATTCAAGATGTTTCAGGCCCATATCATGCAATGAATGTTAATGGCATATCATTTCTTGGTTCTATTGGAGCAACTTCTAATAAAGGTGTGTGAAAGAGTTTAAATATAATTCATATCCTAATCTAATTCCTACCTATATAAAGGATTTCAAGCGTGAGCAAGTTCAAGTACTTGACAACACTATTTTGAGGAATGCTCATTTTTCATTGATGAAGTTCAAATGTAAAAAGGAGTAAAAAATCAAAGTAGGTCCTATGGCCAAAATTGATTGTTTATGAAATGTGAGAATTATTTTCAACCTCTTACTAGAAGTATTGTTTATCGACAAGCTTGTAATTAAAGTTGATGTTACAATATATTGTTGGCTTGTTTTCTCTTTGCAGGGGATATTAGTTTTATTCCCAACACTATATCAATACTTTCAGGTGCAGATTTGCAGAAAATTGGTGTATCGAAATGAAAAGCAAGCTACATTCATGACCTTGCATCCAAATTCATGTTAATATTTCTTTCATATTCTTTAATATTTGAAATGAATGATGACTCTTTGATTTATTTACTAACTACTGTGAAGGAAATTGGTGTTTGGTTTGTACATATCTTCATTTGCAAAGAACTAATGTGTTTCCTACTGTAAAATTATTAGAGCACAAATATGGATCTAGTTGAATAATAATGGCACAAACTTGCAAGAATTGAAAAAGAAAATTGGAATAGAGAATGAATTCAATTACCCAATATTGATTTGAACATCAATACATAAAGTAGCTAAGTTAAGCCTAGTTGTACATGCAATAACTAAGGATAACTGAAACCAAATGTGTTTTATGTTTTGTTAATGTGAACATGCACCACATGCAAGTGCTAAAGGTAACGAACTAAGCTAAGTGCACACCACATGTAAGCACTAGATTTAACTAACATTTACTAAGTGCACATCACATGTAAGAACTAGAGTTGAGTTGATGCTAATTAAGGCTAACTTGATGCATGTACACCAACACCCTCCTTAAGCTTAACTTAAGCGAGTGTGATGAAAAATGAATGATTCCCGACAACAAGGCCATTTTAGGTACCCATGTAAAATGCATGAGAAGGAGGAAAGAGGGAAAATACGATGGGAAGAAACACCCTCCTCCCCCCACACCTCTCAAAATATAATGCAAAAAGTATAGAAAATAAAACTGATAGGTAGTTGTTTCCATCACCGTGAGACGACCTCGCAAAAATTGAAACTTCTACTCAGTGAATGTCTTATTGAAGATGTCAGCAATCTGCTCAAAGTTGGGACAGTATTGTAGATTGATGGTCCCATCATGAATCAATTCTCTAATGAATTTCAAGTGGACCTCGATATGTTTGGTCCGTTGTCGCTGCATTGGATATTTGCAAAACTTTAGCATACTCTAATTATCACACCATATGACAATCAAATGATGGACACTAATACCAAGCTTAGAAAGAAAATGTTGTAGCCAAATGGCCCGAATACTGGCATTGAATGCTCCTTTGTACTTGAACTCTCTTGATGATAAAACAATGGAAGCCTACTTCTTGCTTGACCAAAAAATTGGGTTAGATCCCAAACTAAGTACATAACCAGAGGTGGACTTGCGATCAAGGTTGTCACCAGCCCAATCTGAATTCATGAACCCAATGGGATCCAAAGAACAATTTTCATCATGATGAATCCCATAAGTGATTGTCCCCTAGACATATCGAAGGATGTGCTTTGCATATTTCTAGTGCAACTCATGTGACTCCATGTATCTGGAAACTTCTCTTATGACATAGGAGATATCAGGACAGGAGTGAGTGAAATAAACAAGACCCCACACAAGCTGATGGTATAATGTGCAATCAACAATGGTGTGCCTTTGGTATTCTCAAGCATTATCCTTGATAAGAAAGGTTTTGCTACTCGCTTGCATTCACTCATGTGAAATTGTGCCAAAATATATCTAGCATACTTTAGTTGAGAAATGGTAATCCCATAACCACTCTGATTGATCTCTAGTCCAAGGAAAAAATTTAGAAAGCCCAACATTTTCATAGAAAACCACTTATGTAATGCAATTTTAATCTCAGCAATGGCAGAATTTGAACTACCTGTTATCAAAAAATCATCTACGTATAGTACTATGATAAAAAAGGAGTCAATTTTCTTCAACAAATAAACATTGGAATTAGATTTGTAGTGTACAAAATTTTAAGATAACAAATTGGAATCCATCTTTGCGTACCACGCTCTAGGTGCCCGCTTGAGGCCATAGAGAGACTTCTTTAGTTTGCATACCAAAGATGAATTTTTCATGTATACATGTGGTTTCTCCATGTAGATTTCCTCCTCAAGATCACTGTGAAGAAAGGCATTCTTGATGCACCTCCCATCGTCTTACTATTAGAATGGGGAGAGCTAGCTCAATGGAATCCATTTTTTCCATTGGAGAAAAAGTTTCATCATAGTCAACACCATGTACCTGCTAGAAACATTTCTCCACCAAACGTGCCTTATATCGACTAACTTCACCATCTGTTTCTTTATTGGTCCAGTAAACCCACTTGCACCTGACAAGTTTACAATTGGAAGGTAGCGAAACTAGGTCCAAAATTTGGTTCTCAATGAGAGTTGTATTACTCATCCATAGTTGCTTCCCATTCAGGATGCCAAGCTGCTTCTACATAAGTTTTTGGATCAGATGCATGCATCATATAATCATGCATGGGCATGCATGGCTCCATAGCTAAGAGTGTTTTTGGAGCTTCCTCAAATTGACATATAGTGGTAGGATCACCTCAGAGATCACTCAAGTTGTGCCATTTTTGTGTTGAAGGTGGTCAAGAATCTTCCATACTGCCTGAGGAAGTATTATCTTAATGTTCAACAACTAGTGGTCGAATAAGTGTTGCAGTAAAAGCCTCATCTAGATCAAAATTCGGATCTCAAGTATCATCTGCATACTCATTAATTAGTGGTGAGGGCAACTTTGTAACAAGTTCATCTGGTTGTGCATGCAAAGCATCTTCTTCAAAATTTACACTCCTTTTGATAAATAGCTCTTCAATATTGAGCAATCTGTACCCTTTGACTTCATAAGAGTATCCAAAAAACATGCATGCCTTGCTCTAAGGATCCAAAGCCTTTCTCTTCTCTATAGGAATATGGGCCCAAGCTAGAGACTGAAAATGCAGAAATGACCGACTTCAGGTTGCATGTCAGTCCAAGCCTCAAAAGGTGTTTTTCTAGTAACATATTTATGAGGAGATCTATTTTGGATTTATGAGGCACAATTGATAGCTTCAGCCTACAATTTTGATGGAAGAGATCTTGCGTGCAACATGAAATTGGTCATCTCTTTCAAATATCTATTCATCCTTTCGGTCACCCCATTTTGTTGTGGAGTGTAAGGAACTGTATGTTGCAAATGTATGCCTACTTCATTACAAATATTTTGGATATATTTGTTGACATATTCCTTCCCATTATCTGCATGGAGGATATTGATGTGATTTCTAGACTAATTTTTCGCATTGGCTTTGAAAATATTAGATCCTAGAAAACTTCATAATCGAGTTTCAAGAAATAAACTCAAGTGAATCTCATGTAATCATATATAAATGATAACACATATATTACTTTTCTCATTGAAGGTACTAGAAATGGACCCATGAGAACACTGTGTACAAGCTCCAAGGGTGAAGAGGCTCTCCATGCATGCTCCTTCTTGAACTTGTCTTGTGGATGCTTTCCAAGAACACATCCATTACAAACACCATTTGAAAATTCAATAGTTGACAATCCTTTAACCATCCCTTGCTTGTAAGTTCTGCATATATTTGAAATTCAAGTGCCCAAATCTCTTGTTCCAAATCCTTCTTTCTTCATTTGCATGCGTAAGTAGGAAACTAGAACTTGACTGAGGAATAAAATTAGAAAATGTATACAAATAAGATTGATCATTTACCTTGCCAAATGCAATCTTCAAGTTGGTTTGTATATCATGAATGTTCATAGAATCCAGGGTAAATTCCACTTTCCTTCCCATGTCTGTGTGTGTCATATGATACACCGAAAGAAGATTCATAGAAAGCCTCGTAATATGCAGGACATCCTCAAAACTTCCATCTTCGAATTGTGCTCTTCCTTGTCTAGTTTCTTCAAATGCAGAGTTGTCCCCCATGAGAATAGGAGGACTCGAGTATGCATGTAGAGAATAAAAAGAGTCATTTGAAGAAGCCATATGATGTGAAGCTCCTGAATCGATGATCCAATCTTGCAGTGTAGAATGAAGGGCAATCAAATCATGACCATTACCCCTTGTTTCTGATGGTTTTGCCTCCATCTTCTTCTTGGCACTTTCTAGAATGTGATGACCAAGATTATTTTGTTGAAGAGTATTTTCCATCAAATCAATAGTCTTCTGCATCATGGCACAAACTTGCAAGAATGGATCTAGCTGAAGAATCATGGCACAAACTTGCAGGAATTGAAAAAGAAAATTGGAATAGAGAATGAATTCAATTACCTAATATTGATTTGAGAATCAATACATAAAGAAACTAAGCTAATCTTAGTTGTACATGCAATAACCAAGGATTATTAAAGCTAATTGAAGCTAAGTGTGCTTTATGTTCTGCGAATTTGCACATCCACCATTTGCAAGCACTAGAGTTAACTAACTAAAGTCAAGTGAACACCACATGTAAGCACTCGAGTTAACTAACTAAGCCAAGTGCACACATGTAAGCACTAGATTTAACTAATGATAACTAAGTGCACATCACATGCAAGAATTAGAGTAAAATTGAAGCTAATTAAGGCTAATTAGATGCATGTACACCAACAACTATGGGAGATATGTGTGTTCATAGAGAGTATTCAAAAGCTTTATGGCCTCAAAATTTATGGGAGATATGTATGTTCATAAAAGGTATTCAAAATATTTATGGCCTCAAAATTTGTCCACACCTCTTTAGAATGATATTTTTTCAAAATAGATGGAGGCTCTATAAGTCTATAAGATCACGTATACAATGAGCATATCTTCACAACAATGTTAAAGAGTAGTAGATCAATGGATTGATTTTAATAGCGGAACACCCTTGCATGCTCAAAATTTAACAGAGGGGGTGTTGGGTCCCTATAATACTAGTGATTACCCCATTACTATTGTAGTTGTATCCCTTATTAATATTGTTGTGCCCCTATTGTCCCCATATTGTTATTACTGTGCCCCATATAATCCCTCTATTGTTATTTTGTGGCTTTATATTATTATTGTTAGGTTGGCTGGGTTATATTGTACTCTTTAGACTCCTATATATAGAAAGGAGGTTTTGTCATTTGAATCATCCAAGAATTGTTCATTTATGTAATGTAAAGGAGGTTACCCCCTCGAAGGAGGTTACACCCTCGAAGAGGCTGAATTCT
This sequence comes from Pinus taeda, assembly GCA_000404065.3. Classification (NCBI taxonomy): domain Eukaryota; kingdom Viridiplantae; phylum Streptophyta; class Pinopsida; order Pinales; family Pinaceae; genus Pinus; species Pinus taeda. The sequence continues at coordinate 95,666 of APFE030671238.1, read as the reverse complement.
AAGGCATTGATCTATCTTTTCTATATTTTTGTGAGCTGGTTTCATAACATTTGGTATCAGAGCTTCGGATTCTAGGGTTTCGCTGCTCCAAATAGGTCATCGTGGAATTTTCACTATAACGTTTTTTTATGTGACATTTCAGAAGCTAAAAAAAAAACCCATTTGAGAAGACATCGCACTGAACCTTGGATCCGAATTTCAGAGATTTTCGCACTATATTTGTGGAGATATGATCTGAGGAAGTTGGTATTTTTTGCAGATTCCTTAATTACATTCCAAACAGGTGACCTGGGGAAAATCGTCATAACTTTCTCTCTGAGCATCGGATAGAAATTTTGTAAGAAGTTATAGAAAGAGGACTTTAGTTTCTTTTATATATATTTTTAGAGCCAAAGGTCGAAACAGTGACTCATGGCATGTCGTACAAGTTCGCTCTACTGAACTAGTCTATAATCAAGTCACTGTGGGAGATTTCGCATAACTCTTCCTTGGAGAATCCACTTTGGATCAGAGTGGTGCCATTGGAAAGAGGACATAGAGGACTACTGCAGATCGCAATTTCAAAACTGGATGATCGGAAAGTACAGAGATACATTAGAGGCAATATCGAGCTCCTACAAAGTGAAAAAAGGTGTGTAGATTTTTTAAAATTTTTGCTTAAGCTTGGTTTGAAAATTTATTTTGAAGGAATTCAAAGGGCTAGTAGAGAATTATTATCGGTAACTGATGCCCCGAGGAAAGAAATGCAAACAACTAGTAAGCAACCTAAAAGCTCTAGCATGACTCATGAAGAAGAGGAAGAAATGCTACATGATATATCAAAATTACAAGACCAAGTGCAAAAAATGTCAACCTCACAAAGCTAACAGAAGCTAAGAGAAATGGCATGGAATCTAAGATAAAGGGCATGAAAGCTAAGAGAACGATTTGAATATAGATTTTAAGACAAATTTGAAGAGAGACGTGGCAGATTTGAAGACAGACATGGCAGATTTGAAGATAGATTTGACAATTTTTCTACAAGAAATACTTACTAATGGTGAAAAGGTAGTAAAGGAAACTCATGATGCGAACAAAAGAAACGTTAATCATGATTTGATAGACTCTAATGTGGGATCAAAGACCCACCATATTTCAAAAATCGATATGAGGATGTTTGATGGCAAGGATCCCGCAACATGGATATTACAGATGGATCAATTTTTCGATCTCAATAATGTGCAAAACACACAAAAGGTATGTATTGCAACTTTATATTTGGAATCAAATCAGTTTGTATGGTATCAATGGCTTTGCTCTCGTAAACAAATTATCACTTGGGTAATTTTTACGGAAGAATTTACAGCACATTATGAGGATACAAAAAGCAACACTTTTTTTAGCCAATTGATAAGTCTCAAACAAACGGATTCAATAATGGAGCACATTGAGGAGTTCCAAAAATTGAACATAAGGGCAAAAAATATTCCAGAGGAGCATAGGATTGATGTATTCATAGGGACTTTAAAGGATAATATCCAACATGATGTTCGCCTTTGGGGACCTGATTCATTAGAGAAGGCATTCAGGTTAGCAAGAAAAATGGAAAGCAAAATTATGGCAACCAGGAAGCATACCACTCACAATATAAAGATGGAAGTGTTGTTTCCCCTAGCCTTCTACAACCTATAAGGTTGACACCCACAACAATTGGAAGAAAAAAGAGCAAAAGGGCTTTGTTACAGTTGTGATAGCAAATACACTAAAGGTCATAAGTGTGCTGAGAAGAAATTATTCTACATAGATTGTAAAGATGAAGAAGAAAAGGAGAAAGAAAGGTCAAAAGAGGATATACTCCAAGAAGAAAGCCTAGATAAATAAGAAATGAATCTGACCATATCTTGTAATGCATTGGCGGGAATTATCACTTCTCAAACCATCGAGATAGAAGGACAAATCAAGAAGAAAAAGGTAATAGTGTTGATTGTTTCAGGAAGTACCCACAATTTTATTCATTGTAAGGTAGCAAAAGAATTGAATTTCTTTTTATATCCAGCACCAGAGTGTCAAGTGATGGTTTCAAATGGAGGAACAATAAATTCCTTTGGAAAGTGCCATAATATCAAGCTATCCATGGGAGAATATGTATTGACTAGCCCAATGTTGTCCATTCCAATGGGAGGTGTTGATGTTGTACTAGGAGTCCAATGGCTACAATCCTTGGGTACAATAGCTTTTAATTTTCAAGAACTTTTCATGAAATTTTCTGTGGAAGGAAAGGAAGTGGAATTAACGGGTATTGTAGGGAAACCAGGAAAGATAATCAACTCTAACGATATGAAAAAGCTTCTAAGAAAGGAACAAAGAGGTGTAATTGCACAATTATGTTCGCTAGATGTTTCCACATTGGAACCATCTATTTCTCCAGATCTCCAAAAAGTCTTGGACAATCATTCCAAGGTATTTGAGACTCCCAAAGGTCTCCCACCTATTCATGATCATGATCATGCTATTCATCTGATTCCAAGAAGTGTTCCTCCAAACATCAGGCCGTGCAGATATCCCTATGCCCAAAAGAGTGAAATTGAACGTATGGTTGCAGAAATGCTAGAGGATGGTATAATTCAATCAAGTCAAAGTTCTTTCTTTGCTCCAACAGTATTGGTGCACAGGAAGGATGGATCATGGCGCATGTGTCTGGATTATAGGAAGCTCAACAAGGTCACTATTAAAGATCAGTTTTCCATTCCTGTCATTGATGAATTACTGGATGAATTGCATGGATCAATTTACTTCACCAAGTTGGATCTTCGGTAAGGATATCATCAAATTAGAATGAAGAGTGAAGACATTCTGAAAACAGCATTTAGAACTTATGAGGCTCATTATGAATTTTTGGTCATGCCTTTTGGCATTACCAATGCACCTTCAACATTTCAATGTTTGATGAATTCCATTTTCAAACCATTCCTTAGAAAATTTGTGTTAGTATTTTTTGATGATATACTAATCTACAGCAAGTCTTGGGAGGATCATGTTGAACATGTTGACAGGGTGCCACAACTATTGGAGGAGAAACAATTATATGCAAATAGATCCAAATGTTTCTTTGGAGTACAAGAGGTGGAACATCTGGGTCATATTGTATCTCATAAAGGAGTTAAGGTAGACCCTAGCAAAATTGAAGCCATTAAGGAATGGAAAATCCCCACATCCATAAAGCATCTGTGAGGATTTCTTGGGTTGACAGGGTATTATTGCAAGTTTGCTAAGAATTATGGGAGAATAATAGCACCTCTAACAACATTATTGAAGAAAGATGCATTTTCATGGACTCCAGAAGAAACAAAGGCCTTCAAACATCTTAAAGAGGCAATGTGCCAAGCACTGGTCTTAGCTACATCGAACTTCACAAAAAACTTTACTGTGGAATGTGATGCTTCAGGAAATGGAATTGGCATTGTTTTAATGCAAGACGAAAGACCCATTACTTTTGAAAGTTGTCCAATCAAGGGAAAGTTTTTACACAAAGCTATTTATGAGAAGGAAATGTTGCAAATACTCCATGCACTTAAGAAATGGCGACCCTACCTAATGGGAATATACTTCAAGGTAAAAATAGATCATGATAGCCTTAAATACTTTTTGGAAGAAATATTATCCTCTGAAGAGCAACAAAAGTGGGTCACAAAGATGTTGGGTTATGACTTTGAAATCATCTACAAAAAAGGGAAGCAAAATGTGGTGGCAGATGCACTCTCAAGAAAGGATGAGGATGTGGAAGCAATGTTGTGCGCCATTTCTATTATCCAACCAGATTGGATAAACGAAGCAAGGGGAGAATGGAAGAATGATGAAGAAGTGTGGGAACTTATTCGAAAGTTACAGCAAGATTCCAGTACGTTACATTTAGCTGGAAAAATGATTCATTATGGTACAAAGATCACTTATACCTCTGTAAGAATTCCTAGCTAAAACAAAAGATTCTTATGGAATTGCACACTTCTCCCTTAGGAGGGC
>APFE030671238.1:60620-86098 GCA_000404065.3 Pinus taeda | reverse complement strand
ATAATTTATATATAAGATGTAATTATATAACTTATATGTAAATTAACTTTTATTTTTTTATCAAATCGACGACTGTTCAGTCACGATGCTTCATTGACAATTTGACCGGATGTGTTCTCCATATCGGTCGATAGTCAGCTACTCCACATTACTGAGCCACGGCTGTTTGCCGAGCACTGTTCTCCACAGTGGTCGACGGTATGACAATGTGCTATCCACGGTGGTCGATTGTATTCTGTACACAGTGCAACCACTCCGGGGAGTGACTTCACCGCTGTTGTGGTTCTCTCTTGTTGTCCGTAACCCCAATTTCTGTACGCACAGAATTTGTGGAGTGCAGAAACCCCATTTCTTGTACACATAGAGTTTACCGAGTGCAAAAACCATTAGTGTTTTACAGTGATGCGCCGACTGTATTGATGCTGCGGTGTGCATTGATTGATTGGTGGATGCAATAGAGATGTGGAGGGATTGAAACCAGAGCACGAGAGGGAGATAGGAATTGTAGACCCTACTCTTTTGATTATAGCCCTCTTCACCTACTGCTAGTGCTTGGTTCGTTTGCTTCAAATCAACTTCTTCAGTGACAACTTCAAATCTAACGGTTAGAGTTCCTCCATCAGTAACATGTGCCAGGGCATCTATCTTGCTGGACCATTTGTGAAGACTTATCTCTGCAAAGTAAAGATCAATGTAGTAATCTCCAGCAGGAAGATCACCAATTATATACGAAAAGTTTCCAAACCAAGTTGTTTGATAGACAGATGGGCCTTCCTTCTCAACACTTTTCCAAACTGAGTTGTTTGATAGACAGATGGGCCTTCCTTCTCAACACTTGTCTCATTTGTTCTCAACACATCTCCACCCATAAAATATAAATCTTGTTGAAAATCACTTCCCAGTGGTTATTGATCTCCAACACTTATGCACATGACAACATCCTCTTTGGGAATCTCTATATTCTGATATCTTGTTACGAGTTTGAGATGGCCATAGTAGAGTGTGGAGTAACCAGCGCCGAGGATAATCTCTGGAGCTTTATACTGTCTTGTCTGGATAATATCGGAGTATTGTTTATGACTCTAACATGAATTTCCAAAGTCAACTATTTTACATCTGAGGTCTATTGAGGTCAATATCTTCCTCCTAACATCGAGGTTCATTCTTTTGAGGAGTACAATCTGTTTTGCATTCTCCACTTTGTGGGGTGCAACCTTTTCTCCATTATCCTCCTTTTTGACACGACTATCCGCTGGAACTTCTGTCCTGGCACTCTCTGCTGTGATATATTTCTGTTCTGGTATATCTTTTACTGATCCATTTTTACTGTTATCAAGATTTAACTTCTTGACTTTCTTCCTCAATTTACTTTTTTGGTTCTTTGTTAGTCCCAGAGTACTAATGCTTTCAATTTCCCTTGCGGTTGCAGAAATTAATGGCTCCTTTGGTTCCGCAGAATTGGATGGGAGGTTGGTTGCATTTAGAGCTGCAGAATTCAATGGCTTCTTTGGCAGCGCAGAACTCAACGATTGTTTGGTTTCGTTACTCTTTTGGGGAGGAAGTATCAAAGGCTTGCCATTTTTCTGAGGGTCCTTTGAGGAGTCAATGGTAGATACAAGAGAAACATTTTCTGGGTTCAAATCAGTGTGAATGATAGAAAGTCTGCGATGCAAATAGTCCAATCCTATCAAGGTATAATAACAAATGTTCTTAACCATTTTCAGAGGCATGCCCTTATACTCGTAATACTTAATTAGATAAAGTATATTGTTGCCTAAATACTCAAATACCACATAGTAATGTTGTCCATTGGGTCCAATTGGTCCTTCAAGCAGTAAATTTCTCTTTATAGCCAACGCTGCATCTGAATCATCATTCTCATCCACGTCATGATCAACTTCATTTGGATTTTCAACATTATAATCTTCTTGATCTATATCAGCTTCTTCAGAAACCTTATCTCGGTTTAGATAATCCTCATTCTCATCAATATCAATTTTATTTGAATCCTCATCTAGATCACCAATTTCCTTTTGACATTCTTTAACTTCTGTAAATGATTTTTCTAGTCGTTGAAATGCTTCTTGAATACTAAACTGTTCAACGTAATCATGATGTGAACGTAATGGCACATTGTGCGGCGAACTATGTTCAAAGGCTCGCATGATTATATCGTGTGCCATGGCTCTGATACCATTGTAGCATAAAAACTTAAGCGGAAGCACGAAAAGGCTGATAGTTTGTAGAACTAAAACACGAAGGCTGGTAGCTTGAAAGCTTTAATATAAAAATACACATAGGTATTTAATATAATAATTTATTAATATATATAAAATGTATGAAATGATTTGAATATACAATGAGGACCCTGTTTTTATACCTCAGCAAGTGACTTTTCGTGAACGGGCATGTCTTTTTAGACGTCCTTGTTCACTTAATTAATGACTTATTTAACCTAAATAACATTTAATTATTTAATATTAATATTTATTTTATTTAGCTAATTGTTATGAATTATATTCATAACATACTTCTGAATATCGCGACTCATCCCTTTCCAAAAGAAAGATTGACGTGCATTGTAGGAAGTCATAAAGAATCCTACATGTCCGACTGACGGTGAATCATGTGACTCTTTGAGTATCTTAAATTTAAACTTGAAATTTGCATTTAGATAAATTCTTCCCTTGTACCATAAATTATCATTCTTCCATTCAAATTTTGAGTTGTTGGGGAGGTTATTGATTATCGCCATTATTTCTGGATCCTTGGCATACTCACTTTGAATCTTGTTAAGCCATTCGGAAACAACAACTGAGATTGCAAGTAGTGTTGGCATATGCTACTACATTGTCTTTTCCCCTTTTATGTAGTATTTCCATGTCAAAGACGACAATTTTTTCAATGCATTTTTGTTGTTCTTCAGAGAGTGTTTTTTGTTGAAGGAGGTGCTGGAGACTATTATGGTCTGTTCGAATGGAGAACTTAATTCCCAAAAGATGTTGCCTCCACTTAGCTAGTGCGTGCATAATAGCGAACATTTCTTTGTTGTATGTGGACTTGAGGCGTTCTCTTTTATTGAGCTTCCTGCTTTCAAAAGCTATTGGATGTCCTTCTTGCATTAACACTGCACCTATACCGAATCTGGAAGCATCACACTCGATGATAAATGGTTTAGAAAAATCTGGTGTTGCCAATACCGGGGCATTAGACATAACTTCCTTTAATTTTTCAAAACACCTCCCTGCTTCCTCATCCCATAGAAATGAATTCTTCTTTAAAAGGTTTGTCAGAGGCACAGTTATATGCGCAATAGTTTTTAATAAACCTTCGGTAATACCCAATCAAACCTAAGAACCCTCTTAGCTTGGATACATTAACTGGTTTGGTCCATTTCTTCATAGCTTTGATTTTATTAGGGTTCTGTTGGGTCCCTATAATACTAGTGATTACCCCATTACTATTGTAGTTGTACCCCTTATTAATATTGTTGTGCCCCTATTGTCCCCATATTGTTATTACTGTGCCCCATAGAATCCTTCTATTGTTATTTTTGTGGCTTTATATTATTATTGTTAGATCGGCTGGGTTATATTGTGACTCCTTAGACTCCTATATATAGAAAGGAGGTTTTGTCATTTGAATCATCCAAGAATTGTTCATTTATGTAATGTAAAGGAGGTTGCCCCCTCGAAGAGGCTGAATTCTAAGGCGTTGATCTATCTTTTCTATCTTTTTGTGAGCTGGTTTCATAACAAGGGGTTTGCAATTTCATGTTTTATCAAAACAACTCTCTTGAAATGGCATGCGTAGGTTAATAGTGGGAGGGGGGTCCTTCGTGATTTTCAAAACTACTACAACCACCCACATTCCACCTCTGGTTTTCAACCTTAGCAAACAACGATTGTATTTTGGTAATGATTCCAGGAAATGAAACATATCAATAAGGTTATTAGTGATGATCGTATTTGTTGTTGTATGTTTTGTTGTCAATAAGAGGTACCATAAACCATAGTTATTGGGGCACTTTGATTGAATCATATTAGAAACACATAAAAAGCTTTAGAAACTGGTGTGTTGGTTCAACTTCAATGTTGCTCCAAACAGTGATCTAAACATGTAATTTCAGAATGAAAGAATCAAGCATCAAGAAGGATGTTTGAGCAGCGACTTCTAAAGATTTCTTTACTGCTATGCATGATGCCAATAGTGTAGATCTTGAATCCGTCAAATTTACATTTCAAAGGGATAGGTTCACTGATCGATTAAGCATAGTTTTACAACAAATTCAAAGGTTCTTTCCTGATGTGCAAATCAATCGATTCCACTATTTTTTCTTGGTAATTAAATTTCAAAAATTGTTCTTATGTTGATATATGCTTAGAAATGGCATGTAATGAGAATCCATCTTGAGAGATTAAAGCAGGTGAATGTTGAATCTATATCATAGTGATCTATAATCCAAGAATGGCCCACACATTCTGGAGGGGGACAAAAACAACCTCAAATAGATTCCTTCTAATTTGGTTTCTTACATTCATAAGCATTGACATCAGCTACCTGGGAATATTTTATGGCATTCTAGATTGAAATTTATGTTTCTTAAATAGAGATTTGAACTATACCTATTTGTTTGAAAAGATACAAGATCTTTGAGGAAGGGGCCACAATCCTTTCCCTTCCAAATGTGCTACATAGAAGAGAAACAATATCCTATCTCTTCGATGTTATAATTAGAAATATTTATGTGCACATGCATGGGGAGGAACAACTCATGCTCTTAGGGTTTCCATATGCAGAACATAGATCTCTTAGCTCTAGTTTTTCTCTGATAGCACATGAGTTCTTTGTGTTGGTAATTCTTTGTATTGATGGTTCCCTCACATAGTGATGACTATCATAACAATTACAATTTCATTCTCCCAATTAATTTGACATTTCATTTTGTTATCCAGGGTTTTGCAACCCTATTAGATTTTCAACATAAGTTGAGGTTACAAGGGGTTGATCAATAGCTTGTGGATGCTACAACCACTGCAATAAGAAATTTAAATACAAGTATTAAGGTTGCAATCCATGTAATTGACTCGATATCAAAGAGGATCCATAAATTGAGAGATGAGCAGTTACGACCACAAATTTTTGAATTAATAGAAGGGTTCCTAAGAATGTGACACGTGAAGAGATGTGAATTGACGTATAATTTATAATGTTCATTTGTATGGTGCATGGATGACTGGAAAAATATGTTCTATTGTGAAGGACCTTAGAGATCTTTATTCAGAACAAGAAATGAAGTTGGAAGATATAGTAGTTTTATTTTGTGAAATAGTATTGGTGTTGTTGATATACCTATTGGCGATGCAGTTGCTATTTCCACATATAGCTGTTATTTTGGGGAAATTGTGCAAATTTGGGAATGCTCTGTGAGCAGGTCTTATGGACCATTTGAGCATCCTAGTTATGAACCTTTTGTGTTAGTAAATAGAGCGGTTCCATTGCTTGAGAGATATGATTTCTACACAATTGTAAATTATTGTGTTACAAACACTACAAATGATAGAATGAATCTTATTTTATGAATATGTTGATTTCAGATAGGACGATTCCAAAGTAAATGAAATCTTAAGATTAAGTTCTAGAACTCCAAAGGAGAGTATGTTAGTTTTTTTGAGTTCATAAGCTGTAATCCTTTAATTTACATTATAAAGGTTAACCTTTCGAATATAGAAGTTGTTGATGATACCATGAATGTATCCCTTATAATTCTTGAGGTTGAGAAACAACTATGGCATGAAAAAAAATTATTGGGCTCACAACTTTGAGCAAGACATGGAGAGAGTATGCCAAATCATTTTAAGAGTAGGTGTTGGGGCATTGGATTTGGCTTAAGTTTTATGGTTGTAGCACTTAGTCCAAGCGTTGGGAAGCTTTCTTCAGAATATATTGTCTTCACAGAAAAAGAACCTACAACAGGAAAAGTTTGTTGGATTATGATGGTACTATGATGCCTTAGACGTGTATTACTCTACAAGTTTAACTCCTAAATTAAATGCATTAATAAATTAAATTTATTATTGAGAGACACTTACTTCACCATTCATTTCATGTGAAAAACAAATATTACACTTTCACATAAAAGGACAATTGGTTAAATAGGTGGTAGGGTTGACCCTCTTTAAAGGGGAAACTGAAATATTTTGAGGACAATTTCAACAACTTTAACTTCCTAATAATAGCCACCAGAGCCAAGCTTTAAGTGACAGGTGCTAAGGGAGATCCCTTTTCCAAAACTCCCTTTGAATTAACATTATAAACATCCACCCTGTAACCAATCCATTTTAACACCAACGTGAAGAAGCGAGCCCCATGTAGCCCAACCCTCATGACTCTCATTGATTTGAACTCCAAGTTCAGAAGGCATCCTTCCCAATATTCAGAAACAAAAATCTGTGAGATGGATATTCTTGTCCCAATGACTTATGTGCACATATATTTTTCAACTCATGTTCTCGGATCTAGGATCTTAGAGCTTTTGTTGTCTTGCATCCTTTCAAACTCCCACTAGACAGAACCCGAGCTAGAAATAATTCTCAATGTTGTCACTTTGTCACTGGCCATAATCTCGTTTGAGAAATTTCAAATGTTGTCTCTCTGAAAAATCTCAGATGGATTTCCTCCGAGACTTCTATGTCTAACCCACTGTAATGAAGGAGCTAGCTAACCTTGTCATAATTTCTAGTGATTTATATTCGTGCAAGGATGCTAGAGCTTCGTGGAATAATTGGAGATGCTATTGGTTTCATTTGATTGATGACCTCAATAGATTTTATTAATGGTTATTGTTCAATAGAAAACCCCAGGGACTTCTTCTTCTTTGCTTCTACTCCCCCACGAATACCATTATTTCCTATTTCAATATGATCTGTCTCTGTGGCCTTCACAGGTGCTTCAAAGTGCATTACAACCCTGTCAGGACTCAGGGTTTTTTCAACTTCTCAATCTATAATTTCATCTCGAGAAAGAGGATCACTTCCAATTAAATCATCTATGCTCATATTTTTGTGCCAAATTGAATTACGTTGGGATCATAAAACAGGTAGGGAAAAAATAAAATTGGAAAAATGCAAGAAAAAAACATAGAGCCCTATACAAATATCTAGATGGAAATGGAGGATGCAACACACATAGCCTGCCCTTGTATAGTGCTTTGGTTATTTTCTTCTCATAGCAAGCCCCTTGAGGATTGGGGTTATCCTACATGTGATCGAACCTATATGACCAAATCCCTCAATTTACTTTGAGTGATGGATGTCAAGTTTGATGCAAATTGAAATTGAATATTTGAAGCTTAGGTAGGTCACATTACATATAATTATAATGAAAGTGACGGCTTTGGAAACCATTATCAAATCATTTTGTTATATAACAAGAGATGCATGCAACAAATGTCAGTTCACATTCCTTGGTGTGCATCTTTTCAAACTCTTGCTAGACAGAACCTGAGACATCCCAACATTGCCACTTTGTCACTTGCCACAACCTCAATATCTGTGATTTTGAATGGTGTATCTTTCAGAATTATCCAATGGATTTCCTTAGATACTTCTGTGGCCAACCCATTGTAATGAAGGAACTAGTTAACCTTGTCATCATTGTTGGTGATTTATATGCCTGCAAGGATGTTAGAGCTTTGTGAAATAATTGGATATGATATTGGTTTCATTTGATCGGTGGTCTCACAAATTTGAGACTTTTATAGAAAAATTAAATGTTTTTAAAGATGGAAAAAGTATATATATATATAGATGCTAATTTTTTTAGAACAAATTAAATGTTTTTTCTATTTTTAGTATTTCATTTCATGTTTAGTTTTCTTATCTATTTGAAAAGTAAGCATTATTATATATGTTTATTTTTATTTTGTCTAGTTGCATTAATTTCTAAGAATTTTTATGTACAAGTATATTAGTTGAAATTATAATCAAGGTAGATCCATCTTAACATCAAATCTATCTAATACTGAGACAGATCAAACCTATTAAGATGCAAAACTTTTTTTAGAGTGCAAAACTTGAAAAATGATTTGCACCTTGAGAGATTTGATCTCTCTCAACACTTGGATAGATTTGAGATTAAGATGTATCTACATTGATTCTTTATGTGTATGTGTGTCTAGTGCATAAACTCCATGCTAAGCATGGAAGGAATCACACATCTCCTTCATTTGGAACAACACACCAATAAAATGTTTTAACCTTAAGAATTTTTTTATTTTCAATTGCTTTATATAATATTTACATAGTTGAGAATTATATATTTTAGTCAACATTGGAATTGAAATGTTTTATTTATGGCCCATAGTGTCCACATAAAAAATGTTTTTTTTGTTATTAGTATATTTTAATAAGAAATCTCTCTCTCTCTCTCTCTCTCTCTCTTTTATATATATTATATATATATATATATATGAAGTTGATATTGAAAATATATTATACATGGATATTCAAATATTTTAACCAAGACGCACATTCAAATAATTTTAACTAATAAAAGAATTGAAGATCTTCTTCATACTTGAAAGTGGCAATATAAGAAATTGCCTTTCATTGTTCCCCTTCAAAATTTAATATATTTTTACTTGTGTATGTATATATAGATGTGTATGTGAGTGTGTTGAGCTCAAAATTGAGCCGAATTCTTATTAATATTACTACTTCTATTATTTTTTACTTGTTTTGACAACTGAATGAAATTATGATTATGGTGAAAGCATTGTGGACCTTTATATCTCTTTTCTTATTTACTACATCTATGTGAAATCTTTGCATGTCAACCATATATTTATAAATTATCCCTGGATGGCAAAGCACTTTAGTTTGTACAATTTTCCATGGGTGACAATACAAGTACGCACTCCACTATGTAATATTTAGCTAGTCTTTAAGTGTATAATTCATGTCATGATATGTCTAAAAATACCAATTAAGGGACAAGAAAACATGTGAACAATTATTTGTATGATTTCAATGTTTGATTAGTAAATCTCTCTTACCCTGTAGATGCCAACAAAAACATCTCAGTTTATAGGCCTAAGGATTATAAATGAGGAAATGAATACTTTGGATCATCAAGAGGTTTGAGTAATTGATGGGATATGTGTATTCTCTCTTCTTACACTCTAAGGAATCTTAAAGATTAGAAAAAAATCAACCTATTTTGTGTGTCCAATTCCTAACAAAACTTGTGTGTGATCTCTTCATATGCCTCAATGTGAACTCGAAGAACAAAACAAGATCAATTATAAATATACTTGTGTGTCTTTATAGTGAGTCAAGAAACTAAAATTTGAGTTTGGAGATAAATCCTACATACGTGGTATCAGATCCAAGCTCCAAGGTGAATTAGTATAATTCTTTTATTTGTAAGAAGTCTTGTTCAGATAAAATTAAAATATTTACAATATTTTGAAAATAATTCTCTTTGTTCTATGAATTTATTGTCATTTTGGATATCTATATAAGTATAATTTCTACAATATGGTGTTCCAAGGATTGAGGTAGGTCAAATAAATGATGCAAAATTTAGAGAACTGTGGGATATGAGGCCTAGAGTGTCAGTGTAAGCCATGTAAGTGAAGTGTTTATGCCCAAGTTGTTCCCATTTAGATATTAGATATCCCTTCTCTTCCTAGAGCTAGAGATGCTTCGATGGGACCTTCTATGGAAAACATAAACGTCATAGAATTATCTACTTCATCCAATATTCCTATGACATGAACCCAAAAATGACATCCATTCATGGACCCGACTCCATAATACACTGGGAATTTCCTACCATTAATCCAAAATATGTGTATAAACTTAGGTGGTGTAGATATTTTTTTCTTTCCTTTATCAAAACCCATTTTGTAAATATATTATTTTCTACCCAAGATGATCCTATACACATAAACGTACTTGACATGGATATCATAGGCTAAGCTAAATCTCAAGGATCCCTATATTCTCACATAGAAGCTATCAAATTTGGATTAGGACCCTTGGTTTGGACTTATCTTCTTGTTTCTTCTTTATTTTGTGTAACAAGTTACACTAAACATAATAATAATTTTTTTTTCTCTTATTGGAGGATTGTCTACACCCTTGCATGATAGACCTACATTTGTTGCCATTATTCCTAAATATTATGTTTCCCTAGATGATCCTTACAGATATGATTTCCTTAAATCTTATATCCTACCTAATGGATTTGATATGTCTATAAATTCTTACACCATTCAATTAAAATCCATGGCCATTATTCATTTTGGCAATGAAACCCTTCCTCCTCTTATAAATATACTCAAACCACTTCATGCCTACATAGCGTGGTGAATAAAGATAAATACAGAAAACCCCAACCACTCAATTTTGTCTAGACTGAAATATCCTACCCTACTGCCTAGGAATACAATTACTCAAACTTGAAAATGCAATGATCAATCAAGTGATGGAAAATCAAAGAATGTAAGCCAATTCTGTTTTCTACTATAAATATATCTCTAGGATTAAAAATCCTAGAACTCTTTGCTTTAGCCCAAGAAATATTGACCCATACTTGCAACATGAATTTTTCATGTAGTATTTATATGGTTTTAGTATAAAAAAATATAGGAATACATATGGAATGCCTTGAATACCAATAAAATTTAAACAATATGCAAGGAAGAAGGTCATTAAAATCTACACTTCCATTTGTTCAAATGTGCATATTGACCCTTCCCAAAGAAGGATTGGGTAATATCAAATGACTTCCAAGAGGTCAAGAATCCTATCTTCTTGGTAAAACAAATTCCTATAGTACCTTTCCAACATTTTCAGATGATCTTATCCAAAAGTGAATACCTACCAACCAGATCCCCCTCCACATAAAAATTTGTTTCTAATGAAATTAAATTATTAATTTTTTCCAATTTCCAAACATAGTTGACTAGATAAAATGTAGATTATGTACAAAAAAATTGTTAAAAGTTAAGGAGATAATAGAAAGATAAAAAATGATATAATAAAGATCTCTAATAAAATAAAGGTTGTATAACATGTCATAATACATACATTAGTCCTCAGAACAACACTTGAATATACTAATGCAAGATTAGATTCATTAGATGCAGTGTTCTCCAGGATAAATGATATCAAGAGAAAATTCCAAAACCTAGAGAGGAATTCCACTATAATGCAAGTAGAAACTTTTAGGAAAAATGGAGAATAAACAAAGGGAAAGCATAAGGAAAACAAATCCCTTGGATTATTTGAAATCCAAGACCAAAGGCAAATTTCATATTTTGGAGAAATAGAGGATATTTTGAGTCACATTTTAGAAGAATTCTCTATAAGGAAAAAATTGACATCATGCATTGTAGCCAAAAGAGAAAGAGAATTACCTCTAGGTGTTGAGCATAAAAGATGAACAAGATGATAAACCTATGCCCTCTTATTATGCCAATAGAGCCAACTTGTTATTAATATCCATCTATATTATGAATAAAATATTTTTTGCAATGCCAAATCACTTTGTGATTAATATAGGTTTTCAAAGTAGTAGGAAGTTAAAAATGCAATCCAATTAGTTGTTAACTATATCACTACTAAGAAGCTTGAAGATGTTTCCCTCACACCAAGATACATTGTAACATAACTAAGTCAATGACTTCATCGATTTAGTTGTAGAATGGTGGAAATCACTTCCTAAAAAAAACAAAGGATGATATGTTGCATGATTCTAAGAGTCATGAAATCATCCTATAGTTGTCGTCTTCTCAATTTCATGGGGTTGATGCATAATCATATTATGGGAATTAAGCTTCACTATATATGACCCAAAGGATATGTGATTAATCCTATCTTGATGAATATTTCTATTATAAGTAGAAAAGGTCATTGAATACAAAAATATGGTAGACCCTGCCTACATAAATCTTATATCAAATGCTTTCCAAGAGCTCTTCTTGATACGATCAAGCAATATTTCAAAGATGACAATATTTTCCTTGATGGAAAGTCGATCGCCATGGCTGGCAGCATATAAAGGATGCAATCCAAGAATGTTTCTTGGGAAAAAGAGTAAGTAGACATTCTAAGAGGTTCAACAATATGTTTACATCTTTTGCAAATATGATGGAAGAATGGTAGGATGGGGATCTTGAGCTCATAATAAATATCACTAGAGTACAAATAATCCCTTTCATTGGAAAAATAAAGGAAAGCATGAGTTTTTTTAGATTTAGATTTTGTCCTTGATTACCAAAAGAAAAAGTATAGGAAACCCTAGAAAGTTTGTTATTTGAAAATGCATCGCAAAGAATTTTTTTCTGGGTTGTGTTAGAATTGTCACAAGAAAGGGAATTTAGAAAATGAATGTCTGGAGAAGAATCAAAGCCTAAATTTTCTACATTATTCATAGAAGAGCTCAAACCCAAATGGTGGGATCTTTGATGCTATGCCCCCATTTATTATCCATAAGGAGAAGTACTTTTCCTCAACCCTCTTGAATTCTTTGATGAAGATGATAAAATTCATTCTAACTTTGAATTTAGTTACCCTGCACCACTAAATTGGGGTAGGTGTGAAATCACTCATCCAAACAATAATTTGATTTCTTAATGTTATACAACAAGAAAAAAAAATCTAGAATTGAGGATCAAGGATATTGATCAAATGCTAGAAGAAATACCAATGTGAAAGTATGTCATAAGAGAAAATCTACTGAAAGAAAAGGAATAATTTCTTAGGAAACTAGTTACTCCCAAATTAAACCAATATCCACGATGTCATATAAAGATTCATCAAGAAAATATGCTCTAGAAGATATTTATAAGGATTATCCAAGTAGCCATCAAGATAGACAATGTTTCAAAAAAGATAAGGAGAGATTGATGAAATTACAGATCAACAACTTCTCCAAACAATAGTTGAGAATATCAAGGAATCGAATGGCTTGCTAAAAGAAGTTAAGAGAAAAGATATAATTTGTTAGGAGATGAATTAACTAGAATTTATGAAGAAGGTTCTCAAGGGTACAAAAAGAAAGAATGGGCCTAGAAGAATAAAATTTAGAAGAGGATGTCCAAGAGTCACCAAAGAGATCAAAACTAGAATCAACACTCTTAGCATTTGACATTGTAAAATTTTATATCAAGGTATTATTCTTACCGTCAGAGGTCATTCCTTAAGAAGTACATTGATTGGTCAATTCTGGTTGTCAATTGAACACGTTAAGAGGAAAGAAAATCCCTGACTTCTATTGGGAAAAGTGGTACTATAGAAATATAGAGACAAATATGGAACTTCCCCTTGAAAATAAGCAATCATTCTTTCAATATTTCTTTCCATTATGCAAATGAAATTGTACATGACTATATTTTGGAATCAAAATTCTTAGAGTTGGCTAACTCTATCATCGGTGAAAATATTTCTACCCAGAAGGTGTTATTAACCCAAATAATTATTCCTATTACATATACGCATCAAATTAATTTATCGGCTGAAAGTAATGAATAAAAACATAAATAACATTGTTCACCAAAAAAAATGCAGTGGAATACATGAGAAACCAATCACACAAATGACACAAATATTTTTAGAGAAATGCCCCCAGAAAAACCCCAATGTGGGGAAACCAATATTTAGTTTGAGAGTTTTATTATTATCTTCAAGAAATATACTAATTGGGAATTATATAAACTACTCTAGAAAAACTTTGACAAAATTATCTTCACCACTACTATTTAAATTGAACTAGGAAAACACCATGGCTTCCCTTTTGCGAATTGCACTCCCTCTCTAGTAACTTGCCTAGCCTCCCCAAAAATTCACAATGCTTCTTGGCTAACTCACAAAACCTCCCGAAAAACTTGCACTGCCTCTGAAAAAATCACACGACATGTGGAAAATTGTTATGGCAACTCACACCGCCTCTAGCAACTTGCATCGACTAATATGGAACTTCGCACTACCTTTGGAAAATAACTCGACCTTTTCTATAGAAAATAAATTTCCAGAAAAATTCCCTTTGAAACTCAAAAGTTGGAAGTCTTTTCGGATGAGGAATGAACCCTGCATAAGTTTTCTCAATCCTTGGTTTTGAAACTCTCTTGGTGTCTTACTAAAAACTCATCCAACTTAAATCACTCAATGTTTCTCCAAAATTTCCCATTGACTTCCCTTTATAATCTCTCATTCACAAATGATTGTCCAAGATTAGAAGTTAACTTGTCGCAATTGATGGTTGAGATCATATTAGAAACTTTTTACAAGCTTATAAAGGCAAATCAAACTCATCCCAAGTAATGTCAATTAATTAACCATTTTTCCTAAGTTTTAAATTAGGAAATATTTAAAAATCATTAATTTACTTAATTAAGACATTTTCCCTAGGTGAACTTAGGAAAAATTATATGGGCTTGGAGATAATTAATTCCTATGTGTTCCTAGCTTGAGTGATGCCTCTCAAGGATAGAACACATGTTTGAGCTACAATATTTAACATCACCATCTAGACAAAATAAAAGACATTTTAATTCCATATCCATGGAATAAAAATAAAAACTTCATTGTATCTTGTAGGGAAAAGTGAGAGTAGAGAAAAAGTAAAGCAACAATCTACTAAGACTAAAAGAATGCCTACATCAAGTGACCTAAATGGGATGGAGTGAGTATTTTTTCATGATCAAATCCATGGTGAAAATATGATTTCTTCTATTACACAAAATATCATGGAAGATTGCACCTAAAAATCTCCTATTGCATTCTAGAACATGGAAAAGTATTTTGTCACCTTACCCTACAACCGTTTGTTTGAGGTTGATCCACAAAAGGCCTCTATTGCACTCGTGAATCCATCTAAAAATCAAACATGTCAACAAGATATTAATGGAATACTACAAAAAGGTCTCATGATTCATCCAAAAGTGTTTGGGCTTGTAGAGCATTTTACATCAATAAGTGTTCTAAGAAAAAGAGGGGAAAGCCAAGGTTAGTAGTAAAATATAAGCCATTAAACAAAGTCTTGTAGGATATTAGGCATCCATTGCCTGATAAACATTCATTATTACAAAAATTTGAAGGCATGAAATTATTCAACAATTTTGACTTGAAGTCAGGATTATACCAAATCGACATTTTTTTAGAAGTTCATCACAATACTACATTCGTTGGGCCTCATGGCCGTTATCAATGGAAGCTAATTCATTTTAGTGTAAAAAATGTGCCTAGTGAATTTCAAAAGCACATGGAGGACATTTTCATAGAATATTCATGGTCCACATTGATGATATCCTCATCTACTCACATAAAAGCCTCTTAGAGCTCTTGAATCCATTTGTAGCAATTTTTGAACTAGTCTACAAACATGGACTAGTACTCTTAAAGATGAATGTGGAAATTGGTAAGATCTAGATTGAATTCCTTGGGTTCAAGATTGCTAAAGGAAAAGTATTTCTATAAGGACATATCTTAAAATAATTTAAATAATTTTTTGACATGGAAATTGATAAATAAAACTAAGTTGCAAGGATTTCTTGGTAGTCTAAATGATGCTTGGTAGACTAAATTATGTTAGGCCATTTTATTGAGGTAAGCTATAGATATTTTAATCATGCATCAAAGATTGAAAAAGAATCTTCTACCGTGGGCACCTACAATGATTTATGTAGTAAGAAGATTAAAGAGAAAGTGAGAACCTACCTCCACTCTTTCTTCGTACAAATGAAGGAAAATATATCATAGAAATATATGCTTCAAACAACACATTACTTTTTTAATTGAACTAACATTATGTTCTTTTATTATTATTTTTTGATGTAATGCTTCACTACAACATCTCTCCCATACTGAGTTGTAGAGCACCTCTGACACAATTAGCAAAATTACTTAACTTGTGGTTCATGAATGTCGATTTTTGATGACAATAGGAGGAGATTGCAAGGGATGTGGTAGATTCAAATCAAGAGATGATACATGACAATAGTGGGTTGATGATGACTACGTGGTGGGAACATGGAGTAATTGTTGAAAGGCGATAATCAAGTGGTGGAGGTGGTAGTGGAAGGTGATGACTAGGTCGTAGGAGTGGGAGTAAATGTTGATGTATTGAGGATTGAACAATTAGGATTGAAAAAAATAAAAAATGCGATAATGGAATCTAGCTTAATCAACCTATTTCCAATATAAAAACGATCATAATCATTTCTTTGTTTTTTAATTTTATTTATGGTTGACCAAAATATATAGGAATCACATAAAGTGAAAATCATTAATGTGGAGTGGATCATTTTTACCATTCTCAATTTTTTTAACAAATTTATTTAACCAAAACTCTATTATATTAAAATTTTCAATTATCTCTTTTCTTTAAAAAAAATTATATTTGGGTTTCAAGATCTTCACAATCAAAATTTATGTTGCCAAATTATTTTATCTTCTAGAGAATCTGTGTATTTTGTATTTTGATTGAAACCACCGATGTTTCGAGGAGAGGCTCCACCTATTATTAAAGACACACAAGTTTATGTGTCTCTAATGATGAGTAGAATGTTCACTCAAAACTTTGATTGTTTCAATCAAGATACAAAATTCCTCAAGAAAAAAAAAACATATTAACAACATCAATATATATTTGTTAATTTTTTTAATATAAATTTTTACAATTTGAAAAATTTGAAACATTCATGTCTGAAATATTTTACACATATTATACTGAAACCAGACTTCTGTGATCCATATTATAAATGTTGAAAATTTTTTGAATAAAAATAAATTGTTTACTTCAAACCACCACTATCGATCTGTAATAAGAAAATTCCTAATCAATAAAGAAACACGGAGATCTAATCAAGAAACACGAGTTCGTACACCTTTCACGTGCTAAGCAAGCCCTTAATCTTTTGAGCTACATCCCCAAATAGAGATGAGCCCACTGTAATCTGAAATCCAGCGTAAAATTTTTAAATAATGCACCAATGAAATTTCCGAAAAAAACACTACTATATTTGCTACGATGGATGCTTCAATTCGACTTAACGCGGTCGTTCATTGAATGAATGATCCGGAAAATGGGTTAGTTTCTACACGTGGTCGCTACTATAAAGAAAGTACCGAAGTGCCCATCAACCATAGAAAGGACAAAAGTTAAAAGAAAAGGGTTATTGAGCAAAGGTGTGCTTACATCTTGGAGTTATTGAGAAAACTCATACCTAGTTAAGTTAACGAAAAATAATTGTGTTTGTTAAGGATAATAGCATAACATCACCCAAAAAAAAGAAAGGGAAATCAATGAAGAAAAGGGTATACATAATCTATCGTAACATTACTATGGGAATATTGTGGAGGGTCCTCGGAAGTGAAGGTATTACATTCTAATAAGGTTTTAACATCCATTTTAAAAATGAGATTATAAGACCATGCAAGCTCATAAATTGAAATGGGGAGGATAAAATAGTTGACCAGGGTTATATATTCTAAATAAGAATGATTGTATAGTTGGTCAATATTAAAGTTCTTTAATAAAATGCATGATTGATTGCCTCAATGAGATAAGCAACTAAAGAGACCATAGATCTTGGGGCAATCTCACAATTGATGGGATTTTCCATAGCACCTTTCCTATCAACCATCCAAAAGTATGCAATTCATCAATCTGTCATAGATAATAATAAAAAAAAAATCTTACTTCCAATGTAAAATTAGTCTATATGTTCCCTTGATCTAACATTACAAATAACATTGCAAATAACTAATGAAGGAACTCTTAGACCCTCTTAACATCATACTATAAGCAAAAGAGTTCCATTATAGTGATAAAAAAGGGGATTTAATCAGTGATAGGCTAAATATAATAATGGGAAATAAGTCAAATCATAAAGACAAAGAAGGCCTTAGACATAACATTAATCAGTCCCTTTTGACATTCAAAAGCTAATTCTATTTCAAATATGATTTGAAATTGTTTTCTTTTCTTCACAATACATAGTAAAATGAAGTTCCAATGAGATTGGATGTTGAGATTTTAATCATAACTTTTGTATAAAAATAATTTGGTAATAGCATTGCTTTTATCACTAGAAAATGACATTGGAAACTCTCGTGCATTATACACACACACACACACACACACATACACACAAATGTGTCCATCACTTTTACATCTTAGATTCCTTAAACAATCATTTGTTTTCCATTTCCAATAGTTTTGAAAGTTGTTTCCTTTAATTTATTTGTGAATGGATGAAGAATATTGCCCATTATTATCATGAACAATTTTGGAGCATTATTCAAGCCAAAGGACATGGCCAACCACTCTAAGGGACATTCCCTAGAGTTGAAGGTTATCTTATGCATGCTAGTTTGATCAATTGGCATTTGGTGATAGCCTAACTTTAGATTAATCTTGCTAAAAACTTGGTGTTGTTGAGCACATAATTCATCTTGGGAATGGGGTACCAATTATTCATTGTAATTTTGCTTTAATGTGCCATAGTAAATACAAAATAGCCATGTTCTATCCTTCTTTTGAACCAACACAATCAAGCTTCCTATTTTGATAGGCTTGGTCAATTGTAGCTCTTTTGTATTAGCTCTTGGATCTAGTGTTTGATCTCTTCATTATCCAAAATAGAGAGACTTTGAATAGAACCATTGAATAGACTTAAGCCAATGTCAAATTTATTTAATGATTTCTCTCAGAGTGCAAAAGTTTCCAATAGGTGAGGTGAAAATGTCTTTGTATTCTTTTACCAATTTATCTACATATCACTACTTCTTAGAGGGACGCCCTGCAAAGGCCTTGGAAATAGCGATAAATTTCCTTCCTCCTTTTGAATGTGTCAAAAAAAGGAAAAATATCTTGATATAATAGATTCCAATGTTTCTTTCTCGATAGTTATAAGAAAGACAAGTAATTTGGACCACATATGGTATCTTGTAAAGTTGATATCCTAGAGTAACAATAGCATTATCTGTCAACCTAGAGTATTAAATGAAATGAGGAATCCACATATATGCTTGTATTAAAATAATATCATAAAATTCAAGGAGACAATGTCTCATGGTACCTCATCTTGGAAGGGCTTGATGCCATATTGCAAATGACCTTGTTGACTAATGTGGATATCTCATCCCTATCTCAATGTGTATTGATAAGGGTGCAATGTTTTCAAATTATTAATAAGCTTGACTAAGATTATGTTTTTCTTATTTTCATTATCAACAATGAGATGTAGCAGTGCCTTGCTCACCTATCTTAAGCTCCTCCAATTCCTCTAACTAAACCTTTGATGTGGTAATAAAATTCTTCATGATCAAATTCTTCACAATTCTTCATAATAGTAAGTTTTTTTTTTTAAACCTTTTCGATCTCAAAGATATCACATAGATTATACTCTTCATAAAAATAGAAAATTATACTCTCTTCCCAGAAAAAATTGTCATAGGAAAATATATAATCAATGAAGGAAGGTTATCAATTTGATCCCTTTCACATGCTAAGTGAAACCTTTACTCTCTAAACTAGATTTCCAAATGTAGGATAACCCTTCCTTTCAAGATCCAATGTGTAGATATTTAAAAAATGTATTGGTGAAAATTTTCCCTAAAAACATTGTCCTCGATTATAGTCAGCTAATTTGCACACGTACGCACTACAGTACTATTTGCGAAATGGTTGCTCCTCAAAATAACAGGTTTGGCATGTGTTTTTTACAACTTCATTTATTAATAAAAACAAAAAATGAATTGCAATTATTTTAATGTAGAATTAACAAGTCACGTGGTGGCATGTCACTGCTTATTTGTGTACTTGAATTTTGTGCTTATAAACTTTTAGTTTATTTGGTTGCAATGGTATCTGTGAAGATTAAACTAGCAATTGCACCACATGTTGCAAAGGAAACGTCGTAAGGTGGTAGCATAGGAAAGAGTAGCAAGTTAGAAATTAACTAACAGAGCAATAGAACACAAAATATTATGACAACATAAATACAAAAAGCATAAAACAAGAGAGACACAGATATACACGGTTCACCCAATTTGGGCTACATCCACAGAGAAACAACCATTCCTTCCTTTTATATTATCCAAGAAAATGAAGAGATACAACCTACAACAAATCCGCTATAATTTCCTTCTCACTCTCACACAATCTCCTCTCCCTTTCTCCCATAGAATAATAATGCACAACTGCAATACAATTCCCTCATATAAACTGAGGGTTGCCTTCTAGGGAAAAAAATCATAAATTTATGAAACTTCTACTGTCAGATAATTCGCGTAATGAATGACCCAGATTGACTACGAAATTAAAATATTTTACAAGGCATTTTTTCATCTATTTTCTTCCTTGGGGGCACTGCCCCTAAACCCCTGCTAGGGGCAATGGCAATCCTACGGGTCGCATTGTCATCCCGTTAGGAACTGTAATGCAACAGAGCTAAAACAAGACCTCTGAATCGAGAAGATAATCAAGCTCCACGCCCAATATAACATAGAAGAAAGAAAAAATTTTATGCAAATTTGTTTCTTTACTAGGTTTTCCTGAGAAGAACTTTGAAATTTAAACTTTGTTGAATTGAGCTACAATTAGGAGGGATGATAGTTTGAGGAATCCCATCAATATCTACTTTTTCAAAAGTATGTTCATGGATAATGTGTGCTTCTTCAAAATGCCCCTAATATATACCTTCCAACCGCAGAAACAAATACAGGTGTGCGTTCTCTTGTGGTATAGGGACAAATTGTTGCCATGGTGCCACCAATAGGTAAATGGAGGGAAAAATAGAACTGAATCCTGAAAGGTCTGCATTGAAAGTTCAGAGGTTATAACTAGCGGGTAGAATCAAAGGAGAAACAAGTGACATTTCAAGGTTTTAGCATCCAACGTTATAAACCAAAAAAATGAAGTTGGGTTGGTTCATACATTCATAATCTTTGAGAGTATATCAATGGGAGTATATAAAGAAGAATGAGTCTTAGGCCTTATGTTATAGCTCCAAATCTCACTCTTTAGGTTTGTGATGCTGCACTTATGGCCTAGGGCAACCCCTCCTTCCAGACCTGGTCCAAAATTTAAAAAACAATGTTTTACTCCCTATACGCGACATTGCCCTGAACTAAACACGTGTGTACGCGGGTCTGTGTATACCCAACCCGCATATATGTCTTAAAACACTTAAAAGAATTAAATCTCCTTAATTTCGGGTGAAGATCACGGGTTTCACTTGTTGATTACCTATTAGTGCCCGTGGCCCAACTGTTCCCAACGAATTCCCAACTAAAAAACTACTTTGGGAGAAGTATAAAAAGGCTTCAATGGAAAGGCCTAAGGGAGGAGAGAAGAGAGAGAAAGATCACTCTGCTAAGATTTTCCCTGACCAAGTCTGAAGATCCTAGTGCTTCCAACACTTCCCCCATTTACAAGAAACCCTTGTTTCCTTGTGTGATGATGTCTATCTACTACTTGTGATATCATGGAGTAAGTCATGGAAGGAGTTTGTTAAAGGCTTGAGACTAGACGAATCCGGAGGATTCCGCTTGGAGCCTCTGAAAGGAAGACTCAGGTGAAATTATTCCTTTATGTACTTTAGTTATCTATAATTAAAGAAACACTTGTCTTTGTTCCTGATATAAATCTTCTTCATGTTTATGATATCCATGTTATGATTCATATATGAATGGTTGTTCTAAGTGCATAACTAACTACCTTTCAATATACTATGAAGATGATTTCTTTATGATGTTTAGTCCATATACTACTGTACTTTCTTGAATTGATTGTTTTGCAGGTTGAAGGAGCAAAAGGAACTCCAAGAGGGTTTGGACCCTGGCTGGATCTTCCCAAACGAAGGACCCCCAGGTACGCCTCTCATTGTAGAGTTTGTTTATATTAGCATCATGGCTCTGTGGAATGTGTGTTTCTCTATGTAGATAACCTCCGATTTGCTAGGGTATCAACCCAAGACCCTAGGGGAATTTATCCTTTTATATTATCCAACAAAATGAAGAGATACAACCTACAACAAATCCGCTATAATTTCCTTCTCACTCTCACACAATCTCCTCTCTCTTTCTCCCATAGAATAATAGTGCACAATTGCAATACAATTCCCTCATATAAACTGAGGGTTGCCTTCTAGGGAAAAGAATCATAAATTTACGAAACTTCTATTGTCAGATAATTCTCCTAATGAATGATCCAGATTGACTACAAAATTAGAATATTTTACAAGGCATTTTTTCATCTATTTTCTTCTTCGGGGGCACTGCCCCTAAACCCCTGCTAGGGGCAATGGCGATCCTATGGGTCGCATTTTCATCCCGTTAGGAACTGTAATGCAACAGAGCTAAAACAATACCTCTGAATTGAGAAGATAATCAAGCTCCACACCCAATATAACATAGAAGAAAGAAGTAAATTTTTTATGCAATTTTGTTTCTTTACTAGGTTTTCCTAAGAAGAACTTTGAAATTTAAACTTTGTTGAATTGAGCTACAACAGTTAGGAGGGATGATAGTTTGAGGAATCCCATCAATATCTACTTTTTCAAAAGTATGTTCATGGATAATGTGCGCTTCTTCAAAATGCCTCTAGTATATACCTTCCAACTGCAGAAACAAATACAGGTGTGCATTCTCTTGTGGTATAGGGAAAAATTGTTGCCATGGTGCCACCAACAGGTAAATGGAGGGAAAAATGGAACTGAATCCTGAAAGGTCTGCATTGAAAGTTCATAGGTTATAACTAGCGGGTAGAATCAAAGGAGAAACAAGTGACATTTCAGGGCTTTAGAATCCAACGTTATAAACCAAAAAAATGAAGTTGGGTCGGTTCATACATTCATAATCTTTGAGAGTATATCAATGGGAGTATATAAAGAAGAATGAGTCTTAGGCCTTTGTCCTCTAGTTGTTGGTTAACAGCCTTAATATATGGTCTCACTGATGGAGAAGGTGCACAAAAACTCATGGAAAATTGTGTTGGAATATAATCCTAACCTCTACATTTATTTTTAGCCTAAGTATCCTTGACTTAGCCACATGCACTAAAAATCATGTTCACACTTGGTTTTAGGTAAACTAGCTCGGTGGACCAACTTTCCCTTGCTTTTGCCTTTAAAGGCTTAATATTATGGAAATATTGGTCCAACCACTTTCCTAAACCATTTAGACATCTAAGTGCATGTTCACACATAACCACGCCTCATCCACTTGAGTTATTTGAGGATTGGTGCCCCACATGAAGATTCCCCCTAAATCAAGGGATTTGGTCCCCCGGACCATTTTAACATGTTTTAAAGTTTCCTTCCTTGGGAAATGTGCTACTCCTAATGCTTTCCTCATGGCTGATAGTTGGCATAGGTTGTCTTGAGTCATTGTTGCTATCTTAGGCCTCCCTTTACCTTTTCTTAGTCTTTTCTAGTTTTTTACTATTTTTTTCCTAGTTTTCTAGATTTGGCAATTTCTATATAACCACCTCCCTTCCGGATTAGAGGTTTGGTTGCTCATGTGTTAATATTTTTCATTAATTTAATACATTGATTTTATGGATAAATTCTTTCTCTCCTCTCTTGATTATTAGAAAATTACTTGTGTTTAATTTAACTAGGATTCTAGATCTATTGGAGTTTCTGCAGGAATTCTACATGGTATCAAAGCTAGTTCGAATCTAGTGGATTGTACACAGTTTTATTTGTAGGTATAGATCATTAGGAGGCACAACAAGTAGCAATGGATCATCTCTCTCAGCCCACAAAACTCGTTCTAAACCCTTTCAATTACTTCGAATGGAAGACAAAGATCACTTTGCTCCTCCGAAGCAAAGGGCTTTACATGGTAACAATGGGAATGGAGACTGAACCGACTTCTACAGTGGAGAATATAAAGTATTTCAATAAATTAGATGAATAAATTGGGCTGATATTCCTATCAATTTCCAAATAACTCCTCTTTCACGTC
Organism: Pinus taeda; assembly: GCA_000404065.3. NCBI lineage: Eukaryota > Viridiplantae > Streptophyta > Pinopsida > Pinales > Pinaceae > Pinus > Pinus taeda. The sequence goes on along the minus strand of APFE030671238.1, from coordinate 62,114 downwards.
AGCGGAGCCACTACTCCCGATGCGGTCTGGACCACATTGGAAGGACTATTCGGCAATCAAGATGAAATGAGAGTGCATCAACTAGAGAATGAACTCATATCCCTTGATCCAAATCATTTCAGAAACTTGCAAGAATACTTCACCAAGTTTAAATCCCTCCTCATTGAACTTGATGCATGTGGTGTCAAGAAAGAGAAAGATCAACTCATCCTTTCGATTCTCTCGAAATTAGGCCCTGAATATTCCATATTTGTATCGTCTTTTCAAGCATCTAAATTGACTTAGGAAAAATGGAAATTGACTCCATTGAATGACTTTATTGTAGCATTGACTCAAGTGCAAGCTAAGTTAGTCCAAATGGGTGCCATCAAGTGTTCAAAGAACCAAGCACTTGTTGCTACTGATGCTCCAAAGAGCAGTGGATGAGACAAGCAAAAAGGGAAGGGTAAATTTAATGAATCGAAGAAGCAGAGACCCGTACAATCTTCAGAGTGTTGAGATTGCAACAAGATGATGGAGCTTAGTGAAAAGAGTCGCCTTCACTAAGTGGGCCCGCAGGCTATTTTTGGCGCAAGTCTATTTTTAGACTATGTCTATTTTTAGACATATGGATCATGTCTATGGATTGCAGGTTGTTGTTTATGGATGATTGATCAAGTTGGGAAAAATAGATGGACTTCTATTTTTAGACCACAGCGGAGTGACTGCTCAGTCTAAATATAGAACAGTCAAATATTATTAGCTCATAATAATATTTAGACTATAAACTTTGTCTTATTCTCTTGGAGCACTTCAGGATGAGCTACGGATGTGGTACATGCAGATCCCAGAAGGAAATACGTGGTTACCTATGGGATGACTAATATTTGCATGCAGGACTTCAGTTAGAACTCAAGTGAGTTGAGTTTAGTGGACTTGAGGTGCAGTTGATGGAGTTGTGTTCAGTTTAGGTTTGTTAAACTGGTTGTATTTAGTCTAACTGGAAAATAGACTAGAGATGAGTTGGGTGAATTAGTTATTAATTAATTCACAAGTTATTAACTCATAATACAACTAATGAATTCATCAGTTAACTCAGTTGCATGTCAGTGCATGTTCAGTTCAGCAGGGACAGGTGTTAGAGAATCAGATTGCTATCAGTTGTGACTATAGTTGTGCATCAGATATTGCACAATCAAGGGATTGAGTATGCCAATGAGTTTGCCCACGTATTTGCCCACATTGTAGCTTGTGCTCACGTGATTTTTCCAAGTAAATACAAGTTGCCTTGGAATTATCATTAGTTCTTGAGCAGGTATTGAGCAGCGGAGGCAGGCAAGCAGCGAAGGAGATTTGAGCCAGTGATCTGAGCTGTATTGTGTGTAACAGAGGTGGAGATACTTGTGAGAAATATTATGCTATGTAATGTTACATGACTCAATCATTAATATACAGATAGTTGGGGTTTTTAGCGAGATGCTTTCCCCGGGATACATACTGTGTTAATGTGTGAAT
>APFE030671238.1:1453-42664 GCA_000404065.3 Pinus taeda | reverse complement strand
TTATGTGATTTTTGGTGATGATTTCTCTCGTAAGTGTTGGATCTTCTTCATGCAGAAGAAGAGCGAGACATATTCAAAGTTCTGTGAATTCAAAGCACTGGTCGAGAAGGAGTCGGGGAAGAAGGTGAAGGCTCTTAGGAGCGATAATGGTGGTGAATACATCTCGGACGAGTTCAAGGATTTCTGCAAGGCAGAAGGGATTCGCAGAGAGCTCACAGCTCCCCATAACCCACAGCAGAACGGGGTAGCTGAGCGGAAGAACAGAACGATTGTGGGTGCTGCACGGGCAATGTTGCATGATCAGGGCCTACCCTTCACTTGTGGGCGGAAGCATGCAATACAGCAGTTTATGTGCAGAACCGTTGTCCTCATAGGATACTTGGCATGAGTACACCTGAGGAGACTTATTCTGGTAAGAAGCCTGATCTTTCTCATTTGAGGATTTTTGGTGCTAACGTTTACATGCATGTGACGAAGGATGCCAGAAAGAAGTTGGAGCCGACTGCAGAGGTTGGGATATTTGTGGGGTACACTGATACGCCCCACAACTATCATGTGTATTTTCCAGACAGTGGTAAAACTGTTGTGCGACGGATATAAAATTTCAGGAGGAGAAAGCCATGAAGTGTTCGCTTGAGAGGGAGCTACACTTGCATGCAGATGAGGAGCTATTAGTTCCTAAGGATGAGCTTCAGGACGTGGATCAGTCACAGGACGAGGTTCATGGAGTGGAAGAGACCACTCATGCAGCGCCAACCATCAGAGGGCGAAAGCGCTTGACAGAAGCTGAGCGACTGGCTCAAGATGCAGAGAAAGTTGTAGGACAACCTACAGCCCAACGCAGGCAGAGACAGTCACCTGATCGGTACACTGGATACATGGCTCTTATGAGCAAGTGTGTTGTGACTGAGCCATCCTCTTTCGAGGAAGCTGTGGAGGATCCCGCATGGGTAGACGCCATGGTGGAAGAGTATGATTCTATTGTCAGGAACAGTGCATGGGAGATTGTTCCTAGACCGGAGGGGAAATCAGTGGTAGGTTCGAGATGGATCTACAAAGAGGTGCAGATGGGATGGCACATTCATCAGTTGGATGTGAAGACTGTGTTCCTTCGTACAGATAGAGGACAGGATGTATGCTACTTCAGTGAGCCAGTTTGCACAAGCTATGGTTGCCTACCAGCTTGGTGGAGTCGGAAGCATGTATTGCGCTCTTGAGAGGCACATTGGGATATGGATCTTGGTATCAGATAGGCATGGATGCAGAGTGGGCAGGAGCTCAAGAGGAGTATATGGCAGCAAGGGCATCAGGTACCATCATATCAGAGATTGTGTGCAGCGGAGGATCATGTTACTTTCGTAGATTCCAACGGAGGATCAGGATGCTGATATTCTGACGAAGGCTCTCACCAGGAGCAAATTCGAGTACCACCGAGGCAGGATAGGGGTTGCTGATAATCCATATCTTGTCGAGAGGGAGTGTTGAGATTGCAACAAGATGATGGAGCTTAGTGAAAAGAGTCGCCTTCACTAAGTGGGCCCGCAGGCTATTTTTGGCGCAAGTCTATTTTTAGACTATGTCTATTTTTAGACATATGGATCATGTCTATGGATTGCAGGTTGCTGTTTATGGATAATTGATCAAGTTGGAAAAAATAGATGGACTTCTATTTTTAGACCACAGCGGAGTGACTGCTCAGTCTAAATATAGAACAGTCAAATATTATTAGCTCATAATAATATTTAGACTATAAACTTTGTCTTATTCTCTTGGAGCACTTCAGGATGAGCTACGGATGTGGTACATGCAGATCCCAGAAGGAAATACGTGGTTACCTATGGGATGACTAATATTTGCATGCAGGACTTCAGTTAGAACTCAAGTGAGTTGAGTTTAGTGGACTGGAGGTGCAGTTGATGGAGTTGTGTTCAGTTTAGCTTTGTTAAACTGGTTGTATTTAGTCTAACTGGCAAATAGACTAGAGATGAGTTGGGTGAATTAGTTATTAATTAATTCACAAGTTATTAACTCATAATACAACTAATGAATACATCAGTTAACTCAGTTGCATGTCAGTGCATGTTCAGTTCAGCAGGGACAGTTGTTAGAGAATCAGATTGCTATCAGTTGTGACTATAGTTGTGCATCAGATCTTGCACAATCAAGGGATTGAGTATGCCAATGAGTTTGCCCACGTATTTTCCCACATTGTAGCTTGTGCTCACATGATTTTGCCAAGTAAATACGTGGTTGCCTTGGAATTATCATCAGTTCTTGAGCAGGTATTGAGCAGCGGAGGCAGGCAAGCAGCGGAGGAGATTTGAGCCAGTGATTGATTCAGATCTGAGCTGTATTGTGTGTAACAGAGGTGGAGATACTTGTGAGAAGTATTATGCTGTGTAATGTTACATGACTCAATCATTAATATACAGATAGTTGGGGTTTTTAGCGAGATGCTTTCCCCGGGATACATACTGTGTTAATGTGTGAATGCTCTTGATGTTTTATTGTTATTGATGCTGCTATATTGATGATCAACGTAGAGGAGCTTATGTATTGTGTATGTTTTCCACAATAGTACATGATCAGGATAATCTCTGTTGAATATGTGTTAAATTATTCAAAATTTCTACACAGAGAGCTCTTCTTTGCCTAAGGGTAAGAAGAAGAAGGAAAGAACACTTTGTAGCTATTGTTCAAAAGGTTTTCATCTCGAAGAAAATTGCATGAGGAAAACAATCGATGAGATGGCTAAGCAATTGTAGCAGCACAATCTCACCGTGCCTGAGAATGCAAAGAAGAAGGATGATAACGGAATGGGAGATAGGAGAGGGAGAGCACGAGGTGGTCATGATCTAATGGCTATCACATCCACTCTGTCAGCTTGGATCCTTGATTCAGGTGCATCAAACCATATGGTTGCATCAAAAGATGAATTTTCCTCCATCAAAGAAAGCACCAGATCTCCAATTTACTTGGGAGATGCCACACACGCAAAGGTGTACGGAGAAGGAATTGTAGACCTTGAAGGGGGCTGCTTCACAAATGTGCTTCATGTTCCCTCGCTATCCGAAAATCTTCTGTCGATATATCAAATCACTCATTCTGTTTCTGGAAGGAAGGTGGAGCTCACTCTGGACTCCGCAATTATTACCGACATTTCCACGGGCTCACAGCTTGCACATGGAATTGCAAATCACGGTTCTCGTTTGTATTTCTTCTCCCACTTTGTTCCTAAATCTATTAGCATTGTATTTCTATCACAATATAATGATATCAGCAGGTTATGGCATGAAATATTTGGCCATCTAAACTATAATTACTTGCAACAACTCAGCAAGGAAAACATGGTAGAAGGATTTCCCGCTATTAAATTCACAAGCGGTGTATGTCAAGGATGCATTCTTGGCAAGAATCCGGAGAAAAATTTAGACAAAGGGAAGGCACAGAGAGCTTATTCACCTCTTGGGATGATTCACAGTGACATCATGGGCCCATTCCCGCAGCCTTCAATCAGTAAGGCTCAATATGTACTCACTTTCATAGATGATTTCTCTTGCTTTACTTGGGTATTTTTTCTGAAATTAAAATCGGAAGCATTTGAATGCCTTATAGAATTTAAAGCACTTGCTGAGAATGAGTCTGGGTGTAAGATTAAGATACTCCATACTGATAATGGGGGGGATTATTTCAACAAAGATGTGAAACAAATTTGTATTGAAGCAGGTATATAGCTACGATACACAATGCTATATACACCGCAGCAAAATGGTGTCGCGAAGAGGAAAAATCGGTCGTTAAAAGAGATGGCCAATTGTATGCTACAGTCCAAATCATTAGCTCCTAAGCTATGGGATGAAGCTATTAATTGTGTATCATACATTTAGAACCACATTCCTCACAAATCACTCAAAGGCACCACCCCATTTGAATGTTAGACTGGTAAGAAACCGAAAGTGTCGCACTTTCGCATTTTTGGTTCATGAGCATGGGCTCACATTTTGACAGATAAGAGGAAGGCTCTGGAGCCTTAAAGTATTGAATGTATCTTTGTTGGATATCTTGACAGTGTCAAAGGATATAGATTGCTGGACTCTCACACTGAAAATTTCCTTGTATCTCAAAGTGTGAAGTTTGAAGAAGAATCACTGCATGATTTTTCAGCAGACTCTGTCGAGGAACCGCTTGTTGCCATTGATGGGGAGGAGTCCGAAAATTCTTTGAGCACTCCAGGTCAGCGATTAGAGAAGCCTCTTGGGTTTAATTTAGAGGGTGAGGATCAGGTCATTTTTGCTCCAACTCAGCTGCCAACTTAGGCAGATAAAACCCTACAAGATGTGGGTGAACTAGTCGGTGATCCTGCGGATGCGAGAAGGACTAGATCACAATTTTTTGGGGCTCCTCAAGCCCTGGCTGCCACCGAACCATTGCTTCCCATACATTTCTATATGACACATGGTTCAGATCCATAGTCACACTCTGAGGCTGCTGGAAACCCACTTTTGGAGGCTGCCATGGGTGAAGAGTACTCTGCTCTCATGGAAAACAACACATGGGACTCGGTTCCACTTCTGAAAGGAAGAAATCTTGTTCGATGCCGATGGATCTATCGAACAAAGGTTGATACAGATGGTGAGATCAGAAAGTACAAAGTTCAACTTGTTGCAAAAGGATACTTACAAGTACATGGCATAGACTACATAGAGACATTTGCACCTGTTGCAAAAATGGACTCCATTCGACTAGGTTTAGCTCCCAGAGCCTAGTATGCAAAGATGGATTCTTTCCTGCTTTCCATTGGATTCATTCGATGCAAATATGATCTGAAAGTTTATTTTCTGCAACATGGTGATTCCATTTTGCTGATAGTACTTTATGTGGATGATTTTACTGATGACAGGGAACCTTACCTCAACTATTGATTCAGCAAAATCAGCATTGCAAAATCGATTTTCCATGACATATTTGGGACTGTTGCACTACTTTCTTGGTCCTGAAGTTTCTCAATCTACTTAAAGGATCAAGATGGTGTTGTATCTCTGAGATAATAATGGTCAATTATTATGCCAGAGAATCTAAGATAATTGTTTTGGGGGTTTTGTTTTAATTTGGGAGACCAATGGATGAAATAGATATAGAAATGATGTGCCTAACCTCTTGAATAATATCAATATCTCAGCAGAGGGCTGCTATAAATATTTACATAGTGAAATTTCTTTTATGATAATGAGAAGAAACAGAAAAGTAATATGATTGCGATAGTTTTCAAATTGAAAGCTAGATAATCACAAGTATGAAAACCCCCAAAATATGTTTAAAGGTTTGAGAAAATACGACATGAGCTTACAAAAGGTGCTGATGATTTATGGATTTTTAGTGAATTAATTAAACAAACAACCCATTAATTAATTCCCTTTATAGATTATCACTTCAGAAGCTTATAGGAATAGATTGAAATACAATTATTCCTGCCTAGTTATCTCTGCAACACACAAGTATATGAAGAAAAAACATAATGAATGACACTAGAAACACTTACAGGAAACACAAACTGTGTAAAACAGAATTTAGAATCCTTTGCTTCGTATTAATGATCCAAAAAGATTAGTTACATCAGATGTCTAGAGATGCTTCTTCAAGGGTAACACCCTTAATAACTCGTGAAGAGAGTTATTTATACAATAATAGGACGAAAAATATCCTGAACTGCTTTTACAAAAATAGATTATCTACACAATAAAAAATAAAACTGTCTAATGATCTGGCACTATTTTGGTGTTGCGCTGTTTGATGACTATCACTGAAAATGTTGAAAAGTGGTTGAAGTTGGTTCACTATTGCCTCAAAAACTGAATGTTGTTCAATTATCCTTAATCAAGTAAATTTGTTAATTCTTCTCAACATTTCTTATCTGGGATAGAAATCTTTGTTACCCTCCTGTAGATTTGTCTAGGGAAGGAGTCATGGCAATGTTTTGAAAGTGATCGAAGGTTGAATTTTGTTGTAGAGGTTCAGGGTGGCACCAAAAGGGTTTGGTAGGTTTCACTATGAAACGGGGCGAAAGGTATGAAAATGAGGGTTTTCAGGGTTTTAATGGGCAAGTTTTTAAATTTGGCGTGGAAATTCATATTATGAATAGTAGGTGGTCTTGTCATATACAGGGAGGTGGTTTTCCAAGCCATCGCACTACTTTTGTGGCGAAGGTGGTATTTGGGAGGGGTCACTTGATCTACCTTTGAGCCTGACACGTAGCGTTTGGGTTTCGAGGGAAAACACTTTATTGGGCGGGTAACGATCGACCATAGGGCGCGACTGATATGGCTGTGGACCATTGGATGAGGGAGATGGTGATCGGATGGCAGTCAGGTGGCAAACTAGCACGAAGGAAATGGACAGAGGTTGAGGGAGTCAACTATAGTTTATATTTAAACTAAGGGTTGGGATATTTATTTAGGGGATTTAATTAATATAGGGGAAAAGGTATTGTGGGAGTTATATAATTAAATTAGAAATTAATATGAAATTGGTGGAGTGAATATACCCTTCAATATAAATGTCAATGTAATATTTTTGCACTTTATTTGCATACACTTAATACTTAGGATAAGATGTCTTTGTGGGGTTTTTTTTTTAATGAAATAGGATTTACGTGGGGGTTTTCACTTTTCCTAGGCAAATAAAGTTTATCCTTAGGAAAAGGGGTTTTATTAGGGTAATGAGGGGAAATGAATTTTATGAAGGGGATTCTAACACTTGATGTCCATTAGTCATTAAGCCGATGGTCCGGTCCCACCAAAAGTCAGAGAAATGCTCTGAGCCTCTTTGACTTGAAGGATTTAAAGTACTAGAACATGCTTGTGGATATGAAATTAGTAAGTATAGGGGAAAAGATGACTAAGGGGGAGTTAATTAAATTAACTTGTAAACCTTTGCTTTTGCCTTCCATAATTGATCATACATATTAGAACATATGTCTAAGCATGATGCATGTGTTTTGATCCAATCAACTTTGAACTTCAGCAACCTTTCTTCTACTTACCCATTTCTTACCCCTAACATGTTTTCTTCATTTATTTGGGTGCATTAGGCTAGAAAACCCTTATCTTTATCTTTTCTTTTATAAAACAAACTATCTATTTCTAACCTTATATCATCTATGGGCTCAGATTAAGCTTATGAGCTCCTTTTTTCTCTACCTATCTATTGATCTGCCAAGATTAAATTGTTTGGTCAGATTTTATTCTCTAACTAAAAACATAAAATTCAAAGCACGAAATAACCAAGATTAAAGAGTTTGATTACCATGGATTGTGGCTTGAATAACAAGTTGCACACAATCATTATTATGCATAAAAGTAAATAGTAGTGGCATTTAGACTTGCACACTTTCATGGTCTATTTTTCTTTTTTGTTTAACCTAACATTTTATTTTGCCTTCATTTTTTAGGGCATCTACCCTAACATTTTCTTTGATATGGACATATCTATCAAAATATTTTCCTAACATTTTTTATTGAATATTCTTTTTCTCCACATCCTATCTTAACGTTTTGTAAATATATTTTCATTTTTTGTGAAATTTATTCTAACTTATCAAAACCAAAAAATGCTACAACATTGGCTCCAACTAGGGATTGCTTTCTCCTGGAGAATGTAGAGAACTTGCAAATCCATGTGCCTTCTCCTCGGGCTATGGAGTCCTCTTTGAGAAACCTTCCATTTACAGGAGAAGTGGAATATAGTCCCTCAAGATTTTGTAGCACAAAAGTGTTGTCGCCCTTCACTTCAGAAATTGCTAAAGGACCAAATCATAGGTTATCAAACTTGCCATGCTTTCCCTTTTCCTCCCTCCTGGAGTCCCATATTAGAACTAGGTCACCTTCCCTAAAGTCCCTTTCCCTGGATTTTCTCTCAAACAAGCTTTTCATCGTATTCTAATATTTCCTCAATTTGTATTGAACTTCATCTCTGTTTTCATTTAGTTCAATAATTTGATTTATCCTTCTTGAAAAATCATTCGGTTCATCTGTTGAGTCCTGCAAGAATTTTAAAACTGGGAAAGCCAAATTGGTGGGAAAAATTGCATCTTTCCCATAGACTAGCTGAAAAGTAAATTTCCCAGTAGGTCTTTTTGGAGTTATTATTTTTTCCCATACTGAATAAATTAAATCAGAATCCCAACTCTTTTTGTGATCTGCTAGGGTCTTTTTGATTACCTTCACCAAACTTTTATTTGAGGATTCTGCAAGGCCATTACCTTGAGGGTAGTATGGAGATGAATGATGTAATAGAATCTGATATTTCTGGATAAACTCAATCATTTTAACACTAGAGAATGTTGTTGCATTATCTGTGACAACTTGAGTTGGGCAACCAAACCTAGATAAGATATTTTCTTCAATGAATTTAATTACTACTGAATCAGTAGCATTTCTTACTGGAATTGCTTCCACCCATTTAATGAAGTAGTATGTTGCCGTGAGGATCCATATGTTCTGATTACTTGAAGTAGGATGGATTTCTCCAGTAAAATCTAATCCCCATTGAAGCAAAGGTGTTGAAATTATGGATGGTACTAGTGGAAGAGCTGCTAGTTTCTACTTGCCAACAAACATCTGACAAGGAACACAACCTCTAACCTTTTCCCCTACTTGCAAGAACAATGTTGGCCAATAAAATCCTCCCCTTAAAATCTTGTATGTTGTTACTCTCCAAGCATAATGTCCTCCACAAAATCTTGTATGAAACTAATCAATGATTCCTTCAGTTTTTGATTCTATTAAACATAATAAAAAAATATTCAGTGGATCTTTCCAGTGCAAATTTGCATTTATGATGCAGTAATTGACTGCTTTCAATTTAAGAGTTTTACACTGGGCTTTGGAGAATGATACTGGCCATTCAAAATGGAGCAGAAAATTTGCAATGTCTTGACACTAATCAAACAATAGAAATTTGTCATCAATATGTAAAGGGCTGATCTGATATGAAGGTAAAGGTTCTTGTGGATTCTTTTCTTTAGGTTGAAGAGAAGGTTCTTGTGGATTCTCCCCTTCTACAAGGACATAAGGTTCTTGTGGATTCTTCCCTTGTACTTCTAAAATAGAATTAATTCCAAGCACTTTGCAATTGGATTCTGTTAGAAGTTTGGCTAATCCTTGGCCTTTTACTAGCTTTGTAGTTTTGATAGTTAAATCAAACTCAAGTATTTGAGTGATCCACCTACCTCTTTTCCCATCAGTGCCTGGTTGAGTTAAAACGATTTTTACAACACCATTAGGAACATAAGTTGTAATAGGTGAATGTAAGGCATACATCCTGAAAGATTTCAGGGCTTGAATGAGGGCATAGGCTTGCTTCTTGATTATGTCATACTTAAGCTCGACATATCTCATAACCTTACTGAAAAAGGCTATGGGCTAGTCATGGTAATCTTCATTATTTTGTAATAGAATAGCGGTAAGGGTTTTTTCTGAGGCAAACGAAAAACTACTGAATGGTTTAGTATATTCAGGGTTGGCCAAGGTTGGGGCTTCAGAGATAGCTTTCTGGTTCTGATCAAATGCATGCCTGGAAGAGATAGTTCATTTAACTTCATGATCCTTTCAGAGCATGTCAGTTATATCCTTTACAATCTCTGCATAATTTGGGATGAATCTCCTTAAAAATTTAATTTTTCCCAGAAAAGCTTGACTTTCTTTCTTGTTTCTAGGTAAGGTCAATGTTTCAATGGTAGACACACGTTTGGGATCAATTAGCACTCCTTCCTTTGAAATTATATGGCCCAAAAATTTTCCTTCTTTGATAGCAAACAAAGACTTTTTAGGGTTCAATGATATCCCAAATTTCCTACACCTGTCAAAAACCTTGATCAAGTGCTTTAGATGTTTTTGATCAGATTTAGAAAAAACAGTAATGTCATCAAGATAAATAACCACAAATTTGTTTACCTGACCCATAAAAGCTACATCCATAGCTCTCTGAAATGTTGCACTGGCATTTGATAAGACAAATGGAATTCTAGCGTACATAAATGTACCCCAAGGTGTAGTGAAGGTTGTCTTTTCCCTGTCTGTTGGATCAACATTTACTTGATTATAACCTGAAAAACCATCAAGCATAGAAAGTCTTTATGCTCCGGAAACCATTTGAAGTAACTGATCCATTTTGGGCAAAGGGTAATTATCCTTTAATGATGCTTTGTTCAAATTTCTAAAGTCCATGCAAAGTCTAATTTCTCCATTCTTCTTCCTAATAGGAACTAAATTTGCAACCCAATTAGAATATCTAAGAGGGAGAATGATTTGGGCATCTAGCATTTTCTTAATTTACTTTTCTATAGTTGATAGAAGGGCTAGGTTAATCCTCCTAAGTTTTTGTTGATAAGGTATTGTTTCTGGCTTCAAAGGGATCTTATGTTGTATTAATGAAGTATCATAAGTTTTTAGATCAGCATAGGTCTAAGAAAAAACATCCTTATAATTTTGAAATAACTTAAGATATTGATTTTTAATCTCAGGGTCTAGAGATGCACAGATTTTGATGCTTTTGACATCATCATTTGTTCTAATGTTAATTTCTTCTATGTCCTCTTCTGAAGAAATGGATTGAGGATTTTGGAGGACATCATTTTGATCAAACAATTTTTCTAAAGGTATCAAACCTTTGGGAATAAAATTGTTAGACAATTGAATAATATCATGATCAACAATTTTTGAACTGAAATCTGAAGCATCATTCTCACTTCTGTTTTCATTTATTTCGGATCTATGTTCATCAATTTGTAGAACAGAAAATTGATCTACAACCTGTAGAAAAGATTTCAAATGTTCATCATCTTCAAATATCTGCCAGTGTTTTAGATTGTTTGGGATAGATGGTCTATATTTTACTTGTATTTGGTAGAGTAAATTAGTCTGATCAGGAATTTTAAATGAACTAGCAGAAACAGCTAAGGCATCTGCATGAATATTATGATCTCTTGGAATATAAGTCAAATTAAAAGCATCAAAGAATTTTTCAACTGAATCCCATACTTCATTTCGGTAAGACCTAAGTCTGGGGTGTTTAGTCTGGCAAATATTTCTCATTTACTTGACGATAAGTTACGAATCAATAAAAACACTTAAGTTTTGAACCTTTAAGCTTTTGGCTAATTGCAATCCCAAAAGGAAAGCTTCATATTGAACCACATTGTTTGTAACTTCGAAGTCGAGCTTACATGATTGGGTAATGTTTTCCTTTTCTAGTGATATTAAAACTACTACAGCTCCTACTCCATATTTTGTATAGGAGCCATCAAAAACTAGTTTCCATATATCAGTTTGATTTGGTGCTGGAATTTCAATTACATCTTCAATTTTAACTTGAGTTTCATGCACTTGATTTGAAGAGAGTTGAAAGCAACCAAAATCTTGGTCAATTGCATAAATGGGATGGTTCCTTGGCTGGTCTGTTTTGTAAACAGTGTGCACAAATATCACCTCTCTATATAATCTTAGTTGTTCTCCCCAATAAACTGGAATAGTAGCATAAGACATATCCATCTGAAGAGTTCCCTCTAATTTGGCACAACAAGACCTAGAAAGGAGCATTCCAAATTTGGGAGGGATGTCTGTGACAACTATATCAAGTACTACACTTTTCACTAGGATTTGTGCAAGGGTGACTACTAAATCCTTAATTAATCCTAAGCAAGGCACACTTTTAGAATCAAAGGGGTACAAGCCATGATAGGATCTAGTTATGTCCAGTTTCAAATGATCCATGATAGTTTTTGGCATGAGGTTATGTGATGCTCTAGAATCAAGCATACAATTATACAACATGGAATCATTTGTCTTAAGAGTTACATAGAAAGGAGACACTATTTCATCTATCATATCTGAGCTAGGGCAAAAAACAACTGTTGGTTTGTCATCTTGTAGACTAATGATATCACCTTCAGCATCAACCGAGGTATTTTGTATCGATTTGGAGACCTGATTTTATACCCAGTGTTTTTAGAAAGTTCTAAAAGAGGAATTTCATTTTTAACTCTTTCTAACTCCTTTTCAACATTAAATGTAATCAAAGTATTTTTGTCATTTTGAGGAGTATCAATTGACTGTTCTAATGGTCGAATAAAATTCATTTGAGTTTGAGCAGTTTTGGCATGAGGTTCAATTACTGGATTTTCCTTAAGAGGTATTCCAGGGCTAGGTCTAGGCCTAAGGTTATATCTTTTGTTCAACTCTGCAATTAAAAATTCATAGAAGGCATGGTATTTAGAAGCCTGTGAAGATTCTTGATCTTCTTGAACCTGATTTTGTTGGGTAAGAGGAATAATAACTGTTTGATTGGGGGAAGTATCCATATTATTTATATCTTTAGTGACGGTAATAGTATTATCATCAAGTTGTTGATCATGTATCAACAAAGGAGTGGGAATCTGCTGATCATTACTAAATCTCTGAAGAATTTGTAGTTGTGGATTTCTTTTATATTGACCTTGATTTTGATTTTGGGGTTTGGTAACTGTTTGTTGAATTGTCCTAGGTTGAGTATCAATCTTGGAAATTCCATTGGATAGTTTTCTAAGAAGAGAAGTTATTTCATCTATTTTAGAATTTTTAGTTTTAGTCTTAGAGGAACTAGAAGCCTCTGGTGTCGATTTAAGTTTTCTTTGGGCCTTTTCCTCTTTAGCTTTCAAAGAATTTGAAGCGGCCCTATTTGCTTCTACCTCAATAGCATTTGTTTGCATATATTCAAGAGTTCTTGAAGTTCTCTCTCTCATCATAACAACAAAATCATCATCAAAGGCTTTAGAAAAACTAGACTTTGCTGCTGCTATAGGGGGTTTACAATCAGGGGGCATTTTATGATAAAGCTTATTGAATATTTTGATAAATTCTGATATAGGTTCGCCAAAATTTCTTTTAAGTTCATCAAACTTAGTGAGAAAGTAAAGAGGATCTTTTTTCATACCCCACTGGTTTTTAAATATGTTTGTAAGTTCTTCCCAATTTCTAATGGAATTTGTAGGTAACTGCCTAAACCAAATTCTTACATTTCCTTCAAGTGATTGTACAAACAACCTCATGTAAACATTTTCTTGTTCAATATTCATGTTATCTGCAAAGTCTAGAAAGGCTTGAAGATGGTCTCAGTAGAGGGACTAGTTTTCCCATTATACTTGGGAAGGTATTTCAAATATCCAGCTGGGAATGCATCGAGATTAGGAGGTAAGACTAAAGCTGCATATCTAGCCTGTATAATAGGTTGGAAAGCCATAGTGGGAGGTGGTGTATGAGGTGTTTGTGTGGATGAATAAGTTGAAGAAGATGAAGAAGGGGTTGATAAAGGCGATTGAGGGGGTGAAGAACCAGTTGGAGGTGAAGAAGGGGGGGATCTCCTGAATGATTTCAAAGGAGTCTTAAGAACTATATTCTAGACCTGTAAATGAATACCCTCCTTTGTTTCAAAGAGTTGATTCGAATACACAGAGAGGGTCTCTTCAAGTTGTTCAGAAGTAGAAGCTTCAGGTTATCCGAAAGTGGGAGGAAATGAATAAGTGGTAGGGGAAATGAAATCTGTTGGTTTGTATTCTGGTAAATTAACATCCAAGTCAAACTCAGTTTTAGGTGATCCTGGTGGTAGTGATGGTTTTGGATGAGATTCCAATGAATGAATAAGGAATGTTGATTTAAAATCAACTCCCCTGTCTAAGAGTTCAGCAACCCTAGGTGATAGGTGGGAGTAATATGGATTGGGTGGAATATTGCTATAAGGATCAAATGCTGCTAAATCTTCAAACAACAAAACTGAAGAAGAAGAAGAAGAGGGTTGATGTCCCCTTTTAGAACTGGCTTTTCTCAGGATTTTTTCAGGGTCTGACAGTGGATCAACTCAGTTAGCCTTCGAACAAGATTTGTTGTGTTTGAAAGGTGCCAGTTTGAGAGAGTGGAGTTGCCAGGTGAAGGATTTTAACCTTTCTAGACCTTTAATCACCTTAAATAAATAGAGTACATATCGTTGCCCCAGGAAAAATTAATGAAATTCGATTCCCCAGCAACAACGCCAATTTGATGTTGTATCTCATGAGATAATAATGGTCAGTTATTATGCCAAAGCATCTAAGATAATTGTTTTGGGGGTTTGGTTTTAATTTGGGAGACCAATGGATGAAACAGATATAGAACTGATGTGCCTAACCTCTTGAATAATATCAATATCTCAGCAGAGGGCTGCTATAAATATTTACACAGTGAAATAACTTTTATGATGATGAACAGAATAAGAAAAGTAATATGATTGCCACAGTTTTCAAACTAAAAGCTAGATAATAATAAGTATGAAAGCCCCCAAACTATGTTGAAAGGTTTGAGAAAATACACATGAGCTTACAAAAGATGCTGATGATTTATGGATTTTGAGGGTATTAATTAAACAAACAGTCCATTAATTCATTCCCTTTATAGATTATCACTTCAGAAGCTTATAGGAATAGATTGAAATACAAATATTCCTACCCAGTTGTCTTTGCAAGACACAAGTATATGAAGAAAAAACATAATGAATGACACTAGAAACACTTACAGGAAACACAAACTGTGTAAAATAGAGTTCAGAATCCTTTGCTTTGTATTAATGATCCAGAAATATTAACTACATCAGATGTCTAGAAATGCTTCTTCAAGGGTGCAACCCTTAATAACTCATGAAGAGAGTTATTTATACAATAGTAGGACGAAAAATATCTTGAATTACTTTTACAAAAATGGATTATTTACACAATCAAAAATAAAATTGTCTAATGATCTGGCACTATTTTGGTGATGTGCTATTTGATGACTATTACTGAAAAAGTTGAAAAGTGGTTGATCCTGGCTGACTGTTCCCTCAAAAACTGAATGTTGTTCAATTATCCTTAATCAAGTAAATCTGTTAATTCTTCTCAACGTTTCTTATCTGGGATAGAAATCTTTGTTACCCTCCTATAGATTTGTCTGGGGAAGGAGTCGTGGCAATGTTTTGAAAGTGATCAGAGGTCGAATTGTGTTGCAGAGGTTCAGGGTGGCGCCGAAAGGGTTTGGTAGGTTTCACTGTGAAACGAGGTGAAAGGAATGAAAACGAGGGTTTTCAGGGTTTTAATAGGCAACTTTTTAAATTTGGCACATGAATTCATATTATGAATAGCAAGTGGTCTTGTCATATGCAGGGAGGTAGTTTTCCAAGCCATCGCACCGCTTTTGTGGCGAAGGTGGTATTTGGGAGGGGTCACTTGATCTACCTCTGCGCTTGACACGTAGCTTTTGGGGTTTGGGGGAAAACTGCTTTATCAGGCGGGTAATGATCGGCCTTCGGGCATGGACGATATGGCTGTGGACAGTTGGGTGAGGGGGATGGTGATCGGATGGCAGTCGGGTAGCAGACTAGCACAGAGGAAATGGACGGAGGTTTAGGGCATCAACTATAGTTTATATTTAAACTAAGGGTTGGGATATTTATTTAGGGGATTTAATTAATATAGGGGAAAAGGCATTATGGGAGCTATATAATTAAATTAGAAATTAATATGAAATTGGCGGAGTGAATATACCCTTCAGTATAAATGTCAATGTAATATTTGCACACTTTATTTACATACACTTGATACTTAGGATAAGATGTCTTTGTGGGTTTTTTTTTAATGAAATAGGATTTACATGGGGGTTTTCACTTTTCCTAGGCAAATGAAGTTTATTCTTAGGAAAAGGGGTTTTATTAGGGTAATGAGGGAAATGAATTTTATGAAGGGGATTCTAACACTTGATGTCCATTAGTCATTAAGCCGAGGGTCCGGTCCCACCAAAAGTTAGAGAAATGCTTTGAGCCTCTTTGACTTGAAGGATTTAAAGTACTAGAAAATGCTTGTGGATAGGAAATTAGTAAGAATAGGGGAAAATATGACTGAGGGGGACTTAATTAAATTAACTTGTAAACCTTTGCTTTTTCCTTCCACAATTGATCATACATATTAGCACATATTTCTAAGCATGATGCATGTGTTTTGATCCAATCAACTTTGAACTTCAACAACCTTTCTTCTACTTACCCATTTCTTACCCTAACATGTTTTCTTCATTTATGTGGGTGCATTTAGGCTAGCACACCCTTATATTTATCTTTTCTTTTATAAAATAAACTATCGATTTCTAACATTATATCATCCAAGGGCTCAGATTAAGCTTATGAGCTCCTTTTTTTCTCTACCGGTCTATTGATCTGCCAAGATTAAACTGTTTAGTTAGATTTTATTCTCTAACTAAAAACATAAAACAAAGCATGAAATAACCAAGATTAAACAGTTTGATTACAATGGACTGTGGCATGAATAATAAGTTGCACACAATCATTATTATGCATAAACGTAAATAGTAGTGGCATTTAGAATTTCATACTTTCATGGTCTATTTTTCTTTTCTGTCTAACCTGACATTTTATTTTGCCTTCATTTTTTAGGGCATCTACCCTAAAATTTTCTTTGATATGGACATATCTATAAAAATATTTTCTTAACATTTTTTATTGAATATTCTTTTTCTCCACATCCTAACTTAACATTTTGTAAATATATTTTCACTTTTTGTGAAATTTATTCTAACTTATCAAAACCAAAAAATTCTACAACAGATGGCACAGTCTAAGTATGCATCGGATCTACTTGTCCACTTTTAGATGATAGAATGCAAGCTAGCAGCATGTCCGTTTCTTTTAGGGATCAG
This sequence comes from Pinus taeda, assembly GCA_000404065.3. Taxonomy (NCBI): domain Eukaryota; kingdom Viridiplantae; phylum Streptophyta; class Pinopsida; order Pinales; family Pinaceae; genus Pinus; species Pinus taeda. The sequence goes on along the minus strand of APFE030671238.1, from coordinate 25,919 downwards.
ATTTGAGGATGTGGGTACTACACCTTTGGTGGACAGTACACTGTATTGATAGTTGGTTGGGAGTTTGTTATATCTTACTCACACCCGACCTGATATATCTTTTGTAGTAGGAGTTTGTTCTAGATATATGCAGGAGCCCCATGAGCTTCACTGGAAAGATCAAAGAGAATCCTTATATATGTGGAAGGTACTTCCAGTTTTGGTATCTTTTATGCTGCAAATTGCCCACTTTCACTGATTGGGTACACAGATTCTAATTGGGTTGGCGATCGTACAGACCACAAGTCCACCTCTGGTTATGTTCTCAGCTTTGGGTCAAGGCCTTTTTGCTATTCTTGCAAGAAGCGATCCACGATTTCTTTATCTACAGCCGAGGCAGAGTATAGAGGTGCAGTGAATGTAGCTACAAAAGCTTTTTGGTTGCAGGGGCTTCTCTCCGAGTTTGATATTCACTATCCACTTATGACTGTCATATTTTGTGACAATCAGGGGTCCATTCAGATATCGATTAATCCAATTCAGAGACAGAGGACCAAGCACATTGAGATTCACATGCATTACATCTGCGAGTTGATCTGTGACTGAGTCATATCACTGTAGTATTGCCCCACTGAGCAGCAGGTTGCAGACATCTTCACCAAGTCTTTCATTGAAAACAAAATTTCAGAACTGAGAGTTATGCTTGGAGTGGTGGAGATAGCTGAGTAGGCCCTTCTAGCCACTTAGCCCTTTTTATTTTTTTCCTCTTTTGGGCAGGGGGGTTGGGCGGGGGGGGTTTCCTGAGGTTTTCCCTCTTTCTTCATTTTATGAGGATCTTTTATTTATTGTACATGAGTACCTAACATGGCATCTTGGCCGGGACTCACTTTAGATAAGTGAGTTAGGATGAAGGGGGGTGTTGGAATATAATCCTAACGTCTACATTTATTTTTTAGCCTAAGTATCCTTGACTTAGCCACATGCACTAAAAATCATGTTCACACTTGGTTTTTGGTAAACTAGCTCGGTGGACCAATTTTCCCTTTTTTTTTTGCCTTTAAAGGCTTAATATTATGGAAATATTGGTCCAACCACTTTCCTAAACCATTTATACATCTAAATGCGTGATCACACATAACCACACCTCCTCCACTTGAGTTATTTGAGGATTGGCGCCCCACATGAAGATTCCCCCTTAAATTAAGGGATTTGGTCCCCCGGACCATTTTAGCATGTTTTAAAGTTGCCTTCCTTGGGAAATGCACCTCTCCTCATGCTTTCCTCGTGGCTGATAGTTTGCATAGGTTGTCTTGAGTCATTGTTGCTATTTTAGGCCTCCCTTTAGCTTTTCTTAGCCTTTTCTAGTTTTTTACTAGTTTTCTAGATCCGACAATTTCTATATAACCACCCCCCTTTGGGATTAGAGGTTTGGTTGCTAATGTATTACTATTGTTCATTAATTTAATACATTGATTTTATGGAGCAAAATTCTTTCTGTCCTCTCTTGAATATAAACAAATTACTTGTGTTTAATTTAACTAGAATTCTAGATCTATCGGAGTTTCTGCAGGAATTCTACAAACTGAAGTGCTCGAAGTAACACATCATATATTGGACTTCTCAATCCCCATAAGCTATCAACATCAAAAAACTCTAAAGTACACTCCTATAATACAATACTATTAACAATAGAAGGCAAATCCACAATTTCATCAGAGCTCTCATTCTTTCTTGGTTTCTTGCTAATGAGTATTTTAATAAGGAGAATGCAAAATTTGTATACATATTTCTTGGTATAGGTCTGCTTCATCTTCTAGAGCTTGGGAGCCTTATATTCCTTAAGTGTAGTGGAATTCACCATCCGAACAGCAGATGACAAAGTCATTAATTGGTCTAGCCTATAATCAGTCAAATCTGCCACATAGTTTTCATCCACCAAAACATCCTTGGATTTGAGGTTGCCATGAATGATGGGTGTTTCAGGCCTAGTTCAAAGGTGGGAAAGTCCTCTTTCTTCTCCAACAACAATATTGTGCCTGCGAGTCTAACTTAAAGAGGGCCTCCCACCTCGAGCATCTGCAAAAGAAAGAATATTTTTGCATCAATAAAATAAAGTAAGGACCTAACCCATAGACCTACAAGATGAGGATTTCCCTTAATGAAGGAGAGAGCATTGCAAAGACTTCACATTGAATCTAGAGCCTAACTTATGTATATGTGAGATGCATGACTATTTTTTATGCTTTATTCTTTTAATTTTTGGTTATACCTTGGCCTCTTGAATCTTATTGTTACAATCCGAACCTCAATTTGCAAGTGGAAGCGGAATGTGGATACTTCCCAGGTAAAGTGATAGTATTTTCTACTTATGTTATATCTTTGGGAGGTTTATTTTTGGTATATTCCATATTTTATCAAAATTTTCAAAGAAATATAGGGTGAAGAGGATGATTTTAAAAGTGACTTCATGTTTGAATTACTTCAAGATGACACATCCCAAACATAGAGGGGACAAGAAAACCAAATGCAGATGTAATCAAGAAGATCAATGTGAATTTTGAAATAATCTTATGGCATTGATACTCAATTTTCTCAACTACAAACCACCTTATTTTCTGTTTTTTCATGGAATCATGATATATACCTCCACATTGAGGTAGTTTTCCTTAATATCAACATGGGCTTAAGAAGTTGGTTCAACTAGTGTTGCCTTGGTTTGTGTGAGTTTCTTCATGTTATAGTTAAATTTAATATTTTATTAGATATCATATCAATCCATTATTCTGCAAATTGGAAACAATATAAGTCACTATATTTTTTTCCTCAAATAATTATTTGGATAAAGCAGGCATTGAATGGTTTATTCACAAGTTTATTTACATCATTTTGCATGAATAGTTTATTCACATGTTTATTTACATCGTTTTGCATGAATACTTTAAGAACGAAGATCTTGAGATGGAAGGATTTGTTTTCTCTTCACATTACCAACCAAACATGACCACAAATGCTAATAGATCGATAAAAAAAATTGTTTAGAACTTCAATTATTTCTATTCTTCGATCATAAATCATAAATAAAAAGACATGGATTGTACTACCAAACATTGTTTTGAATTGATTCCTCAGTTACAACTCTCAAAAGAATATTTGATGAGCCTTTACATTAATGAACCAAGGTTTTAGCATGTTTAATATTTCCATTATGTTTCATTAGGGAGGACCCTACATTGGTATTTAATCTGACATTTCAAGTGAACTTATTCACATGTCCCTAGTAAATAAAGCCAAACAGAGGGTCCTCCCAAAGGAAATAAATTGGAAAGGCCTTCCAATACCTCAAATATGTGAATACTTAATTAAATTCGTCCCTACTACTAGGGTCTAACCATGAAAATTGTGGATTTTTCCGTTGTTGCTTCCTCAGGCATTTATTCCCATGGATTTGAAAGATGTCTTCCACATCAAAGATGCCATCAAATCAATAGAAAAATTAGAGTAAAGCATGCAAGTGGAGAGGCAAGAAACTACTTAAAGCTGAGTAAAAAAATGAGCATGAAGCTAAATTAAAGCTATAGTTCACTCCTAGTATCCTTGGGAGTATATAAATCAAAATGAGTCCTAGGATTTATCTCCTCTAGTTGTTGGATGACAACCTTAATATTTGGTCTAATCGATGGATGAGGTGCAAAACAACCCATGGAAAATTGAATTTCTAGGAGTAATCCATCATCTACAAGACTTCTCAATCCCCTCAAGGTATCAACATCAAACAACTCCAACATACTCTCCTCCAATACAACAATCTTCACAATAGAAGGAAAATCCACAAATTCATCAGAGGTCTCATTCTTGTATGGTTTCTTTCCAATGAGTATTTCAAATAGGAGAATTATGAAGGTATATATATCTGTCTTGGTATTTTTCCGCTTCATATTATGTAGCTTGAGATCCTTGAAGCCCTCAAGTGTAACTGCATTCACCATATGAGTAGCAAATGACATAGTCATTAACTAGTCTAGACTATAATCAATAAAATGTGCCACATAGTTTTTACCCACCAAAACATTCTTGGATTTGAGGTTGCCATGAATGATGGGGGTTTCAACCCCAGTGTGAAGGTGGGAAAGTCCTCTTGCTACTCTAAGAACAATCTTGTGCCTGTGAGCCCAACTCAAAAATGGCCTCCCAGCTCAAGCATCTATAAAAGCAAGGATATTTTTGCATCGGTAAAACAAAGTAAGGAACTAGCCCGTAGACCTACAAGATGAGGATTTCCCGAGATGAGGGAGATAGCATTACAAGGACTTCACATTAAATCAAGAGACTAAATTATGTGCATGTGATATGCATAACTCTTTGTATTCTTCATTTTTTTAATATCTGGTTAGACCTTGGCCTCTTGAATCTTATTGTTACAATACGAACCTCAATTTGTAAGTGGAAGAGGAGTGTGGATACTTTCCAGGTAAAGTGATAGTATTTGCTAATTGTGTTATATCTTTGGGAGGACTACATTTATTTTTGAAGTAAAATTCATGTCTTGTCAACAATAGAGAAAGTCTAAAATGTAGAGGCCGAAAAGGTCATTATATATATCATTGCAATGGCTCGCTTCATAGGGCCCTACGAATGTTGTTTTTTGGTCATAGAGGATATAGCCAACTTTCAAGGCCAGATTTTATTTGAAGCTTTGTATTCTATATATGATTGATATCCTATGAGAATGTAATCTAATCAAGTTTCCTATTTTTGGAGCATAATCAAAAGACAACAAAGAAATTCTTGCTTAGCCTTGAGTTTCAAAATGACAACTTACCATGAAGAAAGTTAGCCAAGTTTCCTTTTTTTTCTGATAATCATATACAAGAAGCTTCTTTCTTGTTCCTTCATAAAATTCCTAGAGAGGAACTATATTTTCATGTTGAAGCCGACCTGAATCCTTAATTAGAGGCAAGATTTTTTTCGGTGCTTGCAAGTGCTTTCCCTAAGAAGCCTCAGAGCAATAGTTCCTCTAGCCAAGTTGCCTTTCTTCTGATAATCATTTACAAGAAGCTTCTTTCTTATTCCTTCATAAATTTCCATGAGAGGGACTATATTCTCATGATGAAGTCGACCAAAATCCTTAATTACAGGCATAATTTCTTTCTGATCCTTGCAAGTGCCTTCGCTGAGAAGCCTCAGAGAAATAGTTCCTCGAATAAAATTTCTCCATATACTAGTAAAAAGAACGAGAAAACCTGTAAGAAAATGTAAGGGGGTTAATTTCCCTGAGAGAAACTATATTTTCATGCCAAATCCGACCCAAATCCTTAATTACAGGCAGGATTTATTTTCGGTCCTTGCAAGTGCCTTCCCTGAAAACCTTTAGAGTAATAGTTCATCCTCGTTGGCTAAGATTTCTCTGCATACTAGTAAAAATAACAAGAAAACTTGTAATAAAGTGTAAGGGGGTTAGGGTTTAATAACCCTTCCTTCCAACTACTTTTTCCAACTACCTTTGCCTGTGATGAATGACTAAACATCCTCCAATCATCAAACATTTAATCCAAGGGCGCAGAGTGATGACAGGTGGGCAGGAGGGAAGCTCTTTTCAAAGGGAATGCCTTACGACATAATTATTTGAAAAAAAAAAAAAAAACTTGATTGAAATTTATATATTTAAAATTTTATTTATTTTTTATTCTGTATTTTAATTTATTTTTATTTTTAAAAATAATTGATAAATAAATTATATATAATTATATATTTATTATAATATTATATATATTATATTATATCTATATAATATATATATATATATATTTATATATATATATATTTTATTAATATTATATGATTGAGTTAAAACACAATTATTTGAAAATGATTTTAAATGACTTACTGATTAAACTTATATAATCTAGCTAGTCTAATATAAAATCAAATATATCCTTAAATCAAATTTTATAAACATCTATGTAATAAGAATTTTTGTGAAGTTTTTATTTAAAAAGCCTTAGTAGAAATGTGCCCTAGTTTTCCCAACTAGAACATTTTTATACTTATATCAATGTTCATTCAACAAAGCCTACAAGACTAAAATTAAAATATGAAAGAAGAAAATGAGTTTTACAGTTTACCTATTAGAAATAATAGGTATAACTGAGTGTCATCTTGGATTGAAAGTTTCTACCTTTTGTAGCAAAATGATAATACAAAAGTCCTTTGTATCACTCCACACTTTTAGAGGTTGATGCTATATTAACAATAATTTTAAGATAGTAAAAATTACTCCCTCGAATCTGACGTTTCTTATTAATATTACATATGTATGTGCAATTGAACAGTATAAAGTTTTCAAGGATTCTAATAATTGGTGCTCATATTCTACATTTCCAGTGCTCGTATCCTTGTACACATATTTCTAGGACCCCGAGTTGGCAGCAAGGCTGACAGGCGCTCATGACCACCCACGAATACTTAGAGAGGTGAAAAAATGACTTAGAGTGTGACAAGCTCCCAAGTGCAATGAGCGTATTCACATGGAGGAGAGGTGCCCAAGTCGGCATAAGGGGAATATTGCACGAGATTAAGGGCACGTTCTTGCACGAGGTGGGGCATCGCGTGTTGCACTAGGCTAGGTGTAGCAGGCACGAGGACACCCCCGCCCACATGACAAAGTATGATAGAGGGTGTAGGGGAGAGCATCCACCCATGGTAGAATGTGCGCGTGCAAGGGAAGAGTGTGTACATCACTTATAGCAGTGTGCATGACATAATAGATCATGCCCACGGGCGCGCCTGCACCATGGGGCACTCGTCCGAGGCAATAATGTAGTGGGAAAAAAATGTGAGACGCAAAATCAAGCGAGCAAGGGAACATGCTAACACGCAACATGATGTGCGATTCAAGCGAGTAACTAATGAGGATTAGAGTAAGAAACATGGCAAGGCATAACGCCCAAGTAGGGGTGTGCCTGCCTAGCAAGGGGCACTTGCCTACCCATAGGTAGGTCAGCCCAGGGGTGTGCCTGCTCACCCAAAGGCAGTGTTATCACTCAGATTTTCCTTGAAGTTGTCAGAAGAAGGAAAGGGGTCCGAGGCAACAACAAACCAACTTTTAAGTACATAATATAGCCAATATGTACTCAAAGAGGGGTCTCTCTTTATGATTTAGCTTTGTTTATGGGATATTAGGCTAGTTATGAAAGCTTAGGGGGTTTTGAATTTGTTTGGTGGTGGAATTCAGGAGTAGATGGGTAAAACAAAGTATTTCAGGCCATTGGGCTATGGAGTCAACTGAAGATGGCTTAACTGGATCAGAATGATTTAACAAAGGAGGGCTTCACAGGGCAAGATAGCTAAACAAGATACAAATGATAACTTCAAAGGATGAAATAGTCTTGAAAGGGAAGAAGGGCAATTAAGAATCCTTCAACAAAGTCTCAAGATGAGGGAAAGTGGGTGATCACTAACAAAAAACAATTAAGAATTCTTTGTTAAATGGCCACAATGATAAACTAAGAAGTAGGGAGCAATTAAGAGTTCCCTACCTATGATAGCTTGGAAGAAAACATCAAGAATATAAATGATTTTAAAGACAGAATGCAGTAAAGCACTTTCTAAAATATACTTTTTTGTTTATCATTCAGATATGAAACACATGTGAAATATTTAAATAAAAGAACTATAAAAACATAAGATATAGAATAATTATTTGTTTCTCGTTTGACACAAGAATCCTGTAAAAGTCCTTTGCTTTATTACTTTGTCTAGCCAGCCATACAAAAGTTGTTCAATAACACTTTTATTCCAAAATAAAGAGTTTACAGAAATGTCTAAGAATCCACCCTATGGTACTTAAAATGAGGAAGTACTTATACAAAAGTTACAACAAAATATCTCCTAACTGAGAGAGATATATTCTAGGAAAACTAAATATATTTTACATGAATGTAGAGACAGATGGTCTCGAAAATAGAAACTGAAAGTGAACTTCTCAGTTGTTGTCCGTGTTTTTGTTGAAGGAGCTGGAGGCAGGTCCTATGATTGAGCATATTGTTGTCTTGCACATAATTCTGTGTTGGCTGATTGCTTTCAGCTTTTCACTGATACTCTTTGACCTGTTTTTCCACCATTCACCTTCTTTTACCAAAATTGACTATGGTAAATACTTAAATTTACTTTTTACCATGGTGAATCATAAGATGTCTGTCATATCGATCCACCAATCATCCCTTGGTATCTTGGTCCTGGTTAGCTTTCTAAATATTTCATCAGCTTCTGTGTATTTTACAAAATTAGGTTATACTAGAAACAAGTGTTTCAATTCATGCTCAACATAAAAAAGGTTCTCCAGACTATCATAGAGAACTCTTCCTACAGGTAATGCCTTGGGTGCAGATGAACTAGCAGAGGAACTAGCTTGACTGTTTGCATACTGATCCAATTTGTTGATATAATCATCCTACCTCATTAACTTATCATTGATGACTAAAGGACTTGGAAGTCCTTTACTCTGTAAGATGCCAAACTTTTCCATAAATTCATTTATGTCTTCTTGCATATTCTGACATTTTTGTTCCAGGTTTTGCATTAGAGTTCTTTTTGTCAAGACTTTCTTGATTTCTAGGATGGTTCCAATTATATCCTCAATATTCAGTTGTTCCAATTGATGCCTATTTCTACTTTTTAGAAAGTTTATTAACCTGATAGCTTCTTCAGGCTTTCCTCCTAGCTCTTCCTTGGTTTTTTCAATCTCTTGAAGAGCAACTTTCACCAAGTCAATCTGTTCAAAAATTATTTGAATTGATGACCAAACATCATTGATTGATTAAGTGATGTTGGTCCATAATATCTTTCTAATGTCTGTTAAAGGCTTTTCAAATGTAAGATCTTTTTCCAATGTTTTTACTTGCTGAGCCAAGCCTTTGTTTTTCCTCACTTCTTCAGCAAAATTGAATTTTGACACATCATACTTCTGCTCTAAAGTTATGAATTTCTCCTTTACCTTTTGCAATTCAGAAACTTGGAGTTTCATTTCCTCCATGGATTTGATTAACTCTTCAGTGCTCTGACTTGAAGTTCCTACCTATGTTGTACTTGTACCTATAACTCCAATAGTTTCAGTTGTGGCCAAAGGGACATTTGGTGCTAGTGCAGTTGCCAACGTAGAAGGGACTGTTGTAGAAACCACTGGTACTACATTTTGAGGCTGAGAGGTCAACTCATTCTACCTTCTTTGTAGTTTTTTTAATAATTCTTGCTCTATCTCCTTTAATTGCTCATTTAGCTTGAGGACCAAGTCCATAAGCTCTTCTTCAGTCTTCTTTTCAATTAGTTCAACAGTTTATGGATGCATAAGTGGTGTCAATTTCAACTGCTTTCTCAGGGCAACTATATCTTCATTTTTCTTATTTATTAGGGCCTCTACATCTTTGACATCCTTTTGGTTATGGCCTAATCCAATAATCAAATCCTCCAATTATTAGATTCTATTGTCCTTTGCCTATGAGGAGGCTCTTTCTAACTGCAATTGAGCAGTGGTATTGTTCAGTGAATTCTCCAATCTGTGTGCCATCATGGCCTTGCTTGTTAATGTGGAATAAACCATTTCCCCTATTTGTTTATGCAATTCTATTTGATCTATGGGGTGAATATCTTTGGCCAAGACCTCAAAATTATTTTTGAGGTAGTTTGCAATTGATTTGGGTTGCTATACTGTAGGCTTTAGAAAGTTCATCTGCATTTTGCCTTCTTTGATGTCATAAGCTGACATCAACATGGTTTGATTAGTAGGGGCCATTTTCAGGTATTGAGTGTAGGCTTGGGCCTTCAATTGTTCATTTTTGGCCTTTATCTCCTTAAATTTTCCTTTGATGTCCAAGGTCTTGTCAGATGAAGACCTGAAAGATGAAACTTCGACACTCTGCTGTCGTTCAAGCTCTTGTCTTTGTGAACTGGAAGGTGTCCCCCCTACTGGGAATGTATGTAGATTGTCTCCACCATCTTTCCTCAAAATCCCTGTTGTTTCTTCAAAAAATTCTTCTTCTGAATGTGGATTTAGCCTATGCCTCTTAGCACCAGGCTGGTCTGAAGGGCCACTGGTAGGGGTAGCTACTTCCCTGTCTCTCTTTAAGTTTTTTTCCTCATTCAGAGGAGTCTGCAAAACTGGGGGATCTCCCATATTAACTTGAGCTGGATGGGTCTATGGTTGAGCCTGTTCTTCAGAGATTTCAAACTGCTTTGACATGTCTGATTACCCTGATCCTGGAGTACTGGTTCCTTGTTCTTTTCCCTATGATGGTTTTGCAAGGGGTGCACTAGTTTCCAGTGAGTGCCTTTGAGAAGTATCTGCTGTAGAGGCATTAGTTCCTCGTGTTGGCTTCGGAGCAGTTCCAACTGGTACCTGTTCACAAGACTCCAGGTCAAGTCTCTTTTCTAGGTATTTCATCACATTCTCTACATTGACTTGATCAATATCCATCTCAACTAGAGTTCCTTCCCTCCATTCATCCATATTTGCATATTGCTCTATTTCAGGGATTTTGTGATGAAAATATGGTGATAACTTATTTTTCATTCTCCTATCACAAATGAAACTTTGAGGATCATATCTCCAACCAAAACTTTTATTTAATTTCATTTGTTCTAGGATTTCTCCTGCTACTCCCTGCTTCTCTATTGTTGCAGACAAATGGGCCTAAGTGATCTTTAATTCTCAACTGTGCTTTCTTCTTGGCCTTGGTGAAGTGAATCTGATCAGAGTCTATCATATGCCTATAATATTCTAATGCAAACAACCTCATAGGAACATATTTTTGTAGCTTGAATGGAGGAAGTTCACATCCATATATTCTGATCTCTGTGTGATTATGGTACAAGTACCAGTCACCTATTTTGTACTGCTTGGATCGCTGAAGGATCCTTTTGATTTTATCACTAATCCTAGGAGGAGGATTTCCTGTCATCATGGTGATCACTGGGTGGACAAACTGGTCATTGAATTCATTGTATGAATAAGGATAAGTAGATGAATGGTGGAAGATAGAAGTCCAAAAAATGACTGATTTGGGATTACACTTTGTGTCAAGTTTATTTACAGAAAATGGGAACTTTTATGATTGATAGTAAAGGATAAGGTGATATATGAATGTGGAATACTTGAATACTTTTTCATTTTCCAACCTCATGAACTGGTCATGGATTTTCTCAGTAATGAATGCAGCATAGTTATACTTGACATCAGGAGGCTGGCCAGGGGTAAAGATGGACATCAAAACTAGGGTCAATTCATCCACATACTCACTAGTGTTGAAACACATGACTGCAGCTATCATATCAACTATAGTTTTGCCTATCTCTGTGAAGAAAACTGACAAATAAGGAGGGGGATTTTTGGGTTGATGCTACTTATCTATGAAAGTCTAACAAAGGTGATTGAGTTCAAACTGGGAAAATTTGGATGATTTCTCAAGCAAATCTCCTAGGGAAATGGGGGTGAGGGCTTGACTGGATTGAAAATGAAGCATCTCATTGATTGAGTCTGTAGTAATTGTGAAGAGAATAGTTTGATTGGGGGACATTACTACTCTGAGGTTGGGATCATAATTGGCATGACACTGATGGATAATATCAAGGAAAATGCGCACAGAGGGGAGAAAACACATTGGGATATTTGATTCCCAAAGTCCTATGGTATCATATCCATTCATGTGACTGTCTCGACATTGGAAAAATAGTTTCAACTGGTCATTATCAGTATTCAGGTCTTTTATTTGAAAATCTTTATCTGCTAGGGGCAGATAATCCAAATCACGGTGAGGGGTAGTGATAGGTGCTACACTGAGGGCTATGGGGGTTTCCATTCTGGTTCTTGTGGATTTAGATAGGAAACTAGGGTTTTTATGTGAAATTAGTGAAAACAGAGGGTCTTGGGAAACTTGAATTCTAAATGCAGCAACTGAATTATGATGAAATTTGGGTTTTTCCAATTAATTACAGAGGAAATCAAGCATTTACAAGGTTTCTGGACGAAAACTGGTAAATACCTGGTTTTAGTGATGGGCAATGGAATGCAGGATCACTGGGTGTGAATGGCGGACTCGGAATGGCATCGAACTACAAGTTTGAGGGTGGTTGACGGTTGGGTGTATGAGCTGGTCGAATTCAATGTTCATGTTGCTGCATGCATGCGTTTTTCAGAAATAAGGACAAAAAACTGATTATCTTTGTTTTTTATGCAAAGTCAACTTTTTGCGGGTTCGGGATTTGGACAAATGGCGTCAGCAGGAGAATGATTTGACGTTTTGTCGGTAGCGAGAGGCGGTAAGCAGTTTTCATTCCACCTCTAGTGGAGGGGAGGTGGTATTTAGGCGCGACCGCGCGATTCCACATGATGAGTGACACATAGCGATGGCACTGTTCAGAAATCCGCTCGCCATCAGGTGCTAAAGGTCGACCGCGGAGTGCCATGCAATATGCATGAGAACCGTCGGATCTGCGAGATCCGATCGGACAACTATCGGGGAGATGAGGTGACGGAAGTTTAATGGAGGGCGGGCCCAACATAATTAAAGGTTTTTAATTACATTGGGGGCGATGTGATTGGTCAAAGAAGTTATTAATTAACCGTGGGGGTTAATTAATCCTTTTATTAACATGGCGGGGATCGGACTCTTAATTAACTACGGATTAGTTAATTAATCCCATTTATTGACTGTATTATGGTTATATTTAACCGAGGGGCGAGATATATAGGAATTTAGGGATTTTGCTGTATTTATAATAATAGGGGAATGGGTAATGTTTATATAGGGGAATTATATAGTAATTACATTAGTGGTTAATATGACTATGGAATGCGAAGTGTACTAAGTACATGTTTCTGGAAGCATTTCATCACATAACAGTACTTAGGTTAATAATATGAGGGTTTCGTGTAGATAGAATGTTTTTAATTTTCCTAAGTAAAATAGGATTTTACTTAGGAAAAGCTTTATAAAGTGAATGAATGGCTTTATGAAGTGGTGAATATTGACGAAGGGGCTTAAGTGCTGAAGGTATTATAAATTATTGGGCCAAGGGTCCGGTCCCTCCAAAAGTGAGAGAAATGCTCTGAGCCCCTCTGATTTGATAAATACCTTGGCACTTTGGGGAAATTGGTGAAAATTTAGGGGAAATGAGTAGGGAAGTTAATTATTTTAGACTTTGCTTGCTTGATGTGCCTTCCATGTGATACATGACATGCCTTTGCCTTATGATGAAAGTAAAATATTTACACATTTAAACTTATCATTCCTGACATATTAATCTGCAACCATCATCTACTTACCCTACCTACTTAGCCTAGCATTTTTACTTCTTTATTAGGATGCACTTAGACTGACAAACCCTTATCAAACTTTCTTTTATTTTACATGGTGATGGCTATCTAAGTCTACACTTATTACATCCAAGGGCTCATATTAAACTATTGAGCTCCTTTTTTCACTCTACCTATCTACTTATCTTCCAAGATTAAACTGTTTGGTCAGATCTTATTCTCTATTTCTACAACATGAAATTGAAAATATGAACTAGCCAAGCTTAAACTATTTGACTATTCATGCATTGTGGCATAAGTGACAAGCTGCATACGATTTTATTATACAAAAGTAAAAATGTAGTGGCATTTAGGCTTACACATTTTCTCGGTCTTTTCTTTTTGTTGGGGTTCATTTTCTTTGATTTTTTGACTTCTTTTTATTTCTTTTCACCCTTTGATTTTCTTTTAGGGTATACCCTCTTTACATTTTAAATTTTTTTTATTTTTTTACAAATATGGAAAACCTTTGCAACCAGTAAAGGTATGAACATATTTCAAAGCTAAACCAAGTCAATCATGATATATGACACCTATTGGTATAGGGGCATAACAGGCAGGTCGGCCAGTGGCGTTCAACACAAATTGAAGGGTCAGCTCAAACATTGAAGGGGTGTTGACCCACTTAAACATTTATGTAATAAGGCATATTAATACAATTTAGGAGCTCAACCAAGGAAGGAATCAATAAAGTCGGCCAAGTATATCATAGAGGCATAAGTCACACTTAGTTGAGTTTGCAATATCATAGGAAAACCAGAAGGTTTGCATAGGGTAGAAAGGGATGCAACAGAAGAGGGAAGGGAAAAGTGAGGCTCACTTAGCGAGCCTGCACGACTGAGCTGGAGTTGATCTTTGTTATGGGAAGGACTTTTGGGGTTTCTTAACAGGTTTCATAGTGTAGGAATAGGTTGAACGACTTGAAAAAGGCATATATGAAGGACTGCATGACTTAGGCAAAATGTATAGGGCAAGCTGCATGACTTGGATAAATTGGGTGGACGAGTTTGTTGGTTTCAACTAGGAAACTACCACACCTTTGTAACTTTGTAAAATACCCTTTGTATTATATTTGTAGAAATAATAAAGATTGGGGTGAACTATTTTGCAAAGCTTCCCTCTCCCACCGTAAGTCTGTGTTATTGTCATAATTGTGATCACACTACTGCAGTGTTGTATTACTATTTTGGTTATCGCACTATTGAAATTGAATGAAGTAAATGAATGAAGATTATATTTTAACTGCATAATTGAAGAAGTGAGCAATTAATGAAAAATTTATGAAGTGTTGGAAGTAGGCATAGTCCGGGTAAGAGTAATTTTAAAAGTGAAATTACGCTAGTGTTGAATAACACCCATGGTGTACTTAAGTCACCATAACGTGGGGCCGTGACAGTTGGTATCAAAGCCCATTTCGAAGGAAGTGGGAAAGAAGTGTTAAATTCAAGTTTAGTAGGGGAAAATGCACATCAGGGTCAAGGCTAAGCTTAGCAGATTTGGTATAATGACACTTGATGGCACGACTTCCCGTGAGAAGTTAAGTGATGGTGTTGTAACTTTGAGCCAAAAATATCAGATAATAGAAATAAACGCAAGAATAACAAGATAGAAATAGATAGAAATGCTTCTTTATTATCAAACCCTTAAGGTAGGGAAACACCATACATTCACTCCTTAAGGAAGGAGAATACTCCACAAGCCATGTG
Organism: Pinus taeda; assembly: GCA_000404065.3. Taxonomy (NCBI): domain Eukaryota; kingdom Viridiplantae; phylum Streptophyta; class Pinopsida; order Pinales; family Pinaceae; genus Pinus; species Pinus taeda. Next base: position 10,889 of record APFE030671238.1, on the reverse strand, counting down.
CTTGTTCATACAAGAATACTTCTCTTCATATCTCTCCATGTGGAGTCTCTAGCCTCTATATAGGCCTCATACATACAATACCATGCATCATTACCATGGTTTCCTCATACCATCAACTAATACCATGGGCCCCTTACATTATTATTAACTACTTGTGGTCCTTACATGACATGGGTTAACTACCTTATTTATTACTATGGCCCATCCCATTATTACATTATTACCTTGGGTACCTCCCTTGGTACCCCATATTATCCCCCCTAGGTATATAACATTCCACCCCCCTAAGCATGTTTCGTCCCCGAAAAATGGGAAGAACACAAATAATAAGATCTACTCAAAAGAGTAGTCCACTGATACCATGCACGTGCATCTAGCCATCCAAGAGAAAGGTGAACCCTCGATCTCGTTGGTGCCTCCCTCGCTTGAGATGGAAGTTGACCGTGGCCGCTCTTCTGTGTTGATGTGTAGTAGGTGGATCGTCTCTCCTTTGTATCCATCTTGTGGGGGTTGTTGTCCTTGTGACTATCTGGTTGCCATCTTGATGGCTGTCTTGCGGGGTGATGTGGGTGATGATATGTTGAAGTTTTAACCCACGATGGCTTTTGCTTGATTTCACCCTGCGGTGGTGCCTGTTGTGGTGTCTTCTTTTTCAAGATGGCTTCAACCACTGAGCCCTCCTCTGATGTAACCTTTTCTTCTGCAACCTCTCTTTGTGTTTGATTGTCGATCATCAAAGGCTCATCATCTGATATGTCAGTCCCTTGAACAGCTTCTGCTTCAGCCTCCATGTGCTCTACCTATTTATGGATGGAAATATACTGTAATGTAATTTTCTTCTTTTTATACCATAGCTTCAGGAATTTCTTCTGTACATTAATATTGATAGTACCCACGGATTCCATCCAAGGATATCCCAAAACAACATTCATATTATCCATCTCTGAAGCATAAAAATCACCATGCAACACATATTTATTCATAGAAATATTCAAATCCTTGTACACTTGAACATCCTCATTATCAACCTGTGTATGTTCAATTTGTTTTGCTAGGACTTGCAATTTTTTTGCCAAATTAACACTGATAAAATTATGTTTACAACTAGGATTGATAGAAACAGTGATCTTCTCTTTCTGAAGCAATCCATGAATCTATAATAAGGATATACCAGTAGGAATTAACCCCTTATGTGTCTCATTCTCCTTTTTCCTAGCCCGAGACTATTTCTCTAAAAGGACTCGTTCAAATTCGACATCTGAAAGTTTGGTCAACTCCTTGTGGTCAAGTGAGAACCACCATTTGGCAGCCTCATCTTTTATATTAAACCACACTGAATCCCTCCAAAGTGGCCCAAATATAAGCTTTTTTCCCTTTATGAGTTCTTCAATAGTCATACCATTATCATTCTCTGTAAAAAATGCCTTGCTAGAATCCATGAATGGTTTGGAAAAAAATTCACATACTTGGCGAAAATTTGAAAATGCCACAGTTTCATCAATATCGCTCAGAATCTCTATTATAACCTGTTTTTGGAAATGGAACAACCATTCTGCATCTGCCCATGTGATAGAAATCCTGATTCGGACACTAGAATTTCAGATCTGCGCTGCTACTCTCCCGCCGTCACCCAAAATTTCTGAAAAAAAAGAGCTGATTTTAAATCAGCGATATCTCCCTCATCCGGACTCCGATTCAACTGATTTGTTTTTTGAATTTGGGTATTTTTCCACAAAGAATCTAGATCTACAATTAGATTTTTCTGATCTTGCACCAGGACGTCCAGATCTACGCCGCAAACTTCGTTGCCCTGAAAAATTATCTGCAACCCCAATGATTTTTAAATCAATGATATCTCCTTCATCCGGACTCTGTTTCGTCTGATTTTTTTTTGAAATCGGGTATCTTTTCACATAGAAGCCAGATCTGCAATTATATTTTGCAAATCTTGCACCAAAACCTACAGATCTGATCTGCAAACTCGCCGCCCTTGAAATCCTGCAAAAATGAAAAAAAAAAATCTCCACTTTCGCCCAAGAAAGTGCTCTGATACCAATTGTTGTAGATCTAACCCAAAATATTATAGATATGATATGAAAATATAAGATAATGCCAATAAACCCAGAAATAATATGAAATGATTCTTTATTGCTTAAACCCTTATGGTAGGGCAACACCATACAATCACTCCTTAAGGAAGGAGAATACTCCACAAGCCATATGCCTGTTCATACAAGAATACTTCTCTTCATATCTCTCCATGTGGAGTCTCTAGCCTCTATATAGGCCTCATACATACAATACCATGCATCATTACCATGGTTTCCTCATACCATCAACTAATACCATGGGCCCCTTACATTATTATTAACTACTTGTGGTCCCTTACATGACATGGGTTAACCACCTTATTTATTACTATGGCCCATCCCATTATTACATTATTACCTTGGGTACCTCCCTTGGTACCCCATATTATCCCCCCTAGGTATATAACATACTTTGACATAAGGAAGAAGCGTGTAAATTCCAACCATTTGCTTCATCTTTTGATTGACACACAAAGATATTTTTGAATTCCCTTTTGATTCGAGATGTGTCCTCTTGGACTCTTCGGCTCTTTTCTTTTAACTCCTTGGATTTGGGTGCTAATAGAACCTCATCTTCCACATCATGTGGAAAAAAGGTACAAACTTGTCCATCTACCTTCTTTGAAGGACTTTCTACACTAGCATCTTGCATTATAGTTGTAGAAAAACATGAAGATTGTGGAGAAGATGGTGGTTTATCACCATTCATGTTACCTTCTTCCCTTGGAGAACATTCTCCTCTTGAAGGTTTAGAGATTTCACCTTGCAATTTGGTATTCCTCTCTTCATAGAGGACTTTCACCATTTCTTCCATGTCTAAGAAAGTCTTCACATCCTCTGACATTCTTGCAGGCCCTCATCCTTGGGAAATGCTTTTCTTGAAGATTCTACTACAATTTGTGGTAGAACTTGGTGGTAGATATTGTAACAATCTTGCTCTCCTTTCCAAAACCTTCTCCTTAATTGAGCTTCAAAACACATTCAATTGTAAACAACATCCAATTCCTCCTTGCACAAAGAAAACCATAGCTATGATATCAACCTGATTTGAATTGGGACATATTAGTAATGTTGTGGTAATTCCCCTCATCATAATATGAAAATGTGCTTGAGGTTTGACTCCAAAATAGCAAGTAAAAGCATGAATTTTATGTGTTTTTATTTAAGTTAGTTTCAAGAAGAAAACTTAAAACATTAAACCAAAACATTAAATGGAAGCATGTATCAAAAAATAATACACCAGCCATTGATAAAGAAGTTCACCCCTCCTAGGCTACATCTCCTTAGATCAGCTCTAAAGGCATGACCCCTTCTCATTATGCTCAAAATTATTCAATGGTAAAGAGTACATAAGTGTGCTGACAAAAAGAGTGGCTACTTTCCCCTTCAAGGAAACATTCTTCTGCAAAGAACTCTCACTCTAAACATATGACAACCTACAGTTAGTCATGAAAAAATCAGCAAGCTAAGGGCTCTCAAATCAAGACCCCATAGTCCAACTACCAAGAGCATAAACAATACTACAGTCCACTTGAATTACTTAATCAATTCTCTTTCTCCATACACATATAGAGCAAAGAAGAAATAAAGCTACAACACTGCTATAATGGCTACTGCAAAAAACATATGGAGGTTGGAATACTCCTACAAGGTCATCTCCATCTTGGAACTCCTCCATAAAATGAATCAACACTCTGGTTGACCAAGGCACCCGTGGGCTTCACTTTACAAAAATCCTATCTAGAGTGCTCCTTTGATCCTGAAACCTGTTCCAAACAGTTTAGAATGCCCAAAAATGGAAATCTAGCCTCTTTTTGCAACCCATTTGGTCGAAAATTTCCTTAGTTACGACTTCTGTCAGTCTTTCCACAATTTTCTCCTCCAAATCTGGCTTACTACCAGTTAAATTCATTAAGTTCCACCAAAATTAGCAATTCCACCATCATTCCCGCCTATCTTGCGGTTAAGGGCTGAGTGGTCACATGCAGAGTGGTTGGTCTGGCGATTAAGGCTACGGTTCCGCAGATTTGTCAGATATCGCAATTGGCGAAGTCCATCAGCGTATAAAACCTTACATCAGGTGCTCTGTAGACCCACTAGGATTATTAAATACAACATATAACATATCACATCTGGGGACCCCATCGCAATCACAATCGGTGCTTAAACCTTGAGCGTATGAACCCAACTTGCGTTTTGTGATAACATGGACCCACTCGGATTATAAATCTCAATACATAAAACATCGCATCTGGCAGTCCTATCATAATCGACACTTTCCCTCAGCAGATATCAAAGTCCATACACTACGATTGTAGCGAACTCGTTGGGGTTATAAAATACAATGTGTAAAAATATCGGGTCTGGAAGTTCCCCCTTGCAAATTGCAATCGGCGTTATCGGCAGTGACATATATATAGATATAGATATAGATATAGATATATATATATATATTATATATATATATATATATATATATATATATATATATATATATATATATATATATATATATATATATATATATGCGTGGGTACCAGGTGCGATATGTCATTGCGATATATCGCATCGCAATCCTGACTATGTTGAGCGTCGATTCCTAACATTATGCAATATCCAATTGCAATTGCATCGCATCGCAATATGCTCTGCACCGGGGGATGATTATTTAACACTGACCTATATTTTGCTCCGATATGTGATATGCAAGGGCCAATGGAATCCTGCCACTTGGCACCCCCTCATTCCTTGAAGGGCTTTGCCATGTCATCCAATCTTGCCACGTCATCAAGTCAACCCTGAACTTTGACTTGCTGTAGCTTCTACATACGAGCTCAGATTTGAGTTTCATTTGCACCATTGGATTTAGAATGACGAGTTCTTCCATCTAAATCTAAGCTTATCAATATTCTAAGACTTTTATTTTTTGGCAACTTTTAAGCTTCTGATCACTATTGTAGTTGTGAGGATGCAAGCTAGGAAACTAAGCTACCCAATAATCTACTCAGCAACCTATGGGCTATATCAATTGAATCATAATTTCATAATCCAAATCTACATACACAAACTCCATTCAATGTTATTAAAGTGGTGCTATCCTTTCTTCACACATTAAAAGAATTACATTGCAGATTTTAATGGTTATAACTTTTACACAATAATTAAGAATTAGTTTGAAATATTTTACCACGTCAGTATTGATAGAAATATTTGATTCCAATTATTTAACTACTATGACACTAAAGTGTTAGGATTATTTTATTTATGAAAGTAAAACAACTTCCTATGTTGGATACAGGGTAGGATTTTACAAGGTTGGCAGATTGCTTTGGGTAATAAGCACATTTATCAAAATGTTTAAGGTGTCATAATATTACAGGAATAATATTTGATAATTTGAGATGTGTTACACTGCTTCATTAAATAAACAAAAATGGGCAGTGCATTAGATGTTCTAACAATTACATAATTTTTAGGTTTGTGGGTGCATGATTTCTAGATCCATGGATGGGCTATAATCACACAACTATAAGATTAGGGCACTTAATTGAACATGGGATTTCACAAGAGTCAAACTATGGAAATCAAGGCTTTGGGACATCAATATAAAGGTGTTGTTTCTCAAGGATTGAACCATGAAGCACATTTCCAAGAGGAAAATCTAAAGCATAGTTCACCTGTGTCAGCACCTTTGGATTTTTGTCTTTTTAGAAAAAGGAAGAGAATGTTGGACATTGATGATCTAAAAAAACTTGGGAGAATAATTAAATAATGCAATTTCTATCTTAGAAGGAAATAAAAGAGTAACTCACTTAATTATAGATTGGGATGTTCAGCTTTGGTTGGATTTCATAAGTTTCCTCCCATAATTAACTATGCCTCTTCATTGTATTTTGTCTGAAGTTCCATGAGGACCAGACAAGGTTGATGAATGTTCTTGATATCAATAAATAATTATTTTCTGCAATTTGGTTTTTCATTTGTGTGCTCTGGAATACTAAAAGAAGTTGATGCTTTGTTAATCATTCACAAATTTAGTGGCATGGTATCATTATTAAGAGACCTAGTGCTTTTGTCATGGTAGAAGGGAAAATTAGCTCATTTGATGGAAAAAAACAAATTTGATCCTTAATAGTTCAATGGGAGATTGAAGTAAATACATTGATTGGTCGAATGAGAAATATACATGCGACTAACAAAGGGTAGAGTCAAGAGCTTCCCCAATCACATTGTGGCTAGTATCACAGTTCATAAAGTTATCACCCCATATGATCATTATGTGAGTAAAATATTTCAAATGGAGGCCTTTAGTAGCTCATGATATGGGTACAAGATGACCTAAACAATGTGAATGAAAAACCTCTTAAGAAGATTAATTCATTACCAAAGATAAAGCACTGAAAAGAGATAAGAGATCAAAAGAAACTGCAATTAGACGTAAATAAGAGAGGGTACATAATACTCTCCTTTGAGTACCCTTTATATAATATCACATCCATAATTATTCCATGTAAATATATGACAAGCCTCTATGTGATTACTAACTAGCTGGAATTCTAGACCAACTGCCCAAGTAACTTAAGCAATCGTCAGAAGTGACTTAATGTTATACTAGAAGATAAAATGGCACATTATAACACATAAATATACATAATGACACATGAGAAATTTATAGCATTTATCACTTCCCTGACTTGCATAACGTCCAATGAAGGCCACATCAATAGAATGTCTTAGTCACAATTGACTACATGTAGGTTGCAACCAGATATATAAATGTTCTTCTTAGGTTCCTAAGTGGAATTGAACTTTCTTTTAATTGTAGCTAAATGTTGTAGAAATTGCAACCAACTTTTGAATTTTCTTTATGTTGGAAATAATACTGAGAGGGGGGGGTGAATCAGTATTATCAAGTCAAATATTCCTTTTTCAAAACAAATTGTATACGCTACTTCAGTTAGTGAAACCTACTTATATACGCAATTCTACAGAAGGAAACCCGCGTATACAAAGCAAACTTTTAATTTACTTTATCTTTCTGATGATGATTGTTAACCTGTGATGCAGAATCAAATAACCAGTAACTAGAGACAGTAAAACAGCGCAGAAAGACAATCACACACAAGAACACAAGATATAAGGTGGAAACCCAATGTGGGTGAAAACCACCTGCTACAATTCATCTCTATCTTTCTTTAATTAGAAACTTCTTTTACAATGTATTGGTGCAGTCCTTTACCGGTACGCAGGCTGCAACCTGCAGAGAGCTACAACTCTCTCTCGTTCTCCAGCTTCTCCTGGAAGGGAGCTACAACCCCCTTTAGCTCTTGTACTAGCCAAGATACTAGTACGTAGGTGCTAGCCTACCGAAGGCTACAACCTTCTCTTTCTTCCAGGGACCATGTTTCATAAATTTTCAGACTGGATCCATGAACATCAATCAATCATCAAGAATTTCTCCATCAACCAATCTCCTTTTCACCAATTAGATCTGAATCAAGTAGATACTTCTTTGACAACTGTACCCAAAACATAGTACCAGAAACCACACACCAGAAAACAGAACCTAGAACACAACAACAATAGACAAAGGCAGCTAGATCACAGCTTAGAGTCAATACGCCATTTCAACAGCCTGAAACTAGCGTGCATACGCTTCTGCGTATGGAACAACCTGCGTATATGCATCTTGAATTTACTGAGCCTGCATGTATGTGCACCTTCGCTTCACTGAACCTGCGTACAGATCTTTAAAGGATAATTCACTCTTTCAGATATTCAATCACTAATTAACCCAGATTATCAGACTTATAGATCAAGCAAGCACCACATCTATCAGATCAAAATCATACAAAGATACTATCATTCAAGCTTAGAGATTATGACCCATGAATAGAACTTATCCCTTTTGCGCTAAGGTTCCTCCTTCATTCAGATCCAGATCTGCATCATAACCCAATTACGAATATACCAATTCTAGCCCTTTATCAGATATTCAATAAATAATTCAGATCATCATTTGCCACAAGATCTCCTTCCTCTTTTATAGTCTTAGGCCTTCCACAATACCATGGTCCAAAACCATAACATTTCAATACCATGAACCCAAAAACTAGGGATCAACACATCTGACGAGATGCCATGGTCCAAAACAACAGGTTCAAATCCCAAGAACTAACCACCATGGACCAAAAGTAATTTCCCCAACATATATGTGCTTTTGTAACGTATAACCCGCGTGTATACGCATCTTAGTCTAGATGAACCTGCGTATATGACTTTTTCTTCTTTCTGGGTGCCTGAATTGAGATCTGTCATCAAGTTGAGTCGCCATCAAGGACAACACCTGTGCCATAGCTCCAAACCTATGCCATAATGCCAACAATCTCCCCCTTTGGACTTGATGGCAACACCAAGATACTCAAGATCATTCTCCCCCTTTGTCATCAAGGGAAAAGGGTTGTGCTCCCCCTGAGTACATGTTGAAATCTTTGTCCTACTGTGCTGACTATGCTCCCCCTGACTATAGGCAAGATCTGCAAAAAGATTTTCTTCAAGACTTATGCATCATAAAAGACCTTCCTATCACCAAAAGATTCACTACATACATCCATCACCCAACCAAGTGGGGATCATCCACCCAACCAAGTGGGAATACATCAGAAATTTACATATGATGACCAAATACATTATATCTTCATCCCAGGCATAGTGGGGAAACAAATATAGGCCATTACATGACGTTGACACCATATAAGAAAAAGATACATTACATAGAGACTAATTATTTAAGACAAGACTTATGAAGGTCACCAACAACTAATAGCAGCAGCAACTGTCAATCACCATTCAAATCAGCAACCAAAATTTCCTTTTGTTCTCCCTCTGCCTCTGTTCTACCTGAAACCAACAATAGCTTGGAACCAAAAAATTCTAAGATAAAGCCAACAATGCATTAATAGATGATTATCTGCTCCCCCTGAACCTGTGCCGGATGGTCTCTGTTAGACTCATATCAGACAATTTTCAAACAGACCTTGTTACTTCTGATATCCATCAATCCTCCATATACGCGACTTTCTCCGCACCAACCAGCGTATGTACACAGATCCTTCACATGCAACTCGCATACACCCATTTTTCTCTGAAACTAAGAAGATTTAACAACAAGATGATACATCAACTACTCCCAGCTTCTGTATGAGATATTCAAAAGTTTCCCTGGAAGTGGTTTGGTGAGAATATCAGCAACTTGTTCCTTAGAAGGAACATACTCCAATTTGACCTTTTGTTCCAACACTTGTTCCCGAAGAAAGTGATACTTGATCGGTATGTGCTTGGTCTTT